>VDFB02148731.1:0-10136 GCA_007258455.2 Sequoia sempervirens | reverse complement strand
TTTCTGGGTTGTCATCTTCAGTTCGTATATTGGCATGTTGAGTGATCTTTCAGTTTGCATGTCGAGTTAACTAGTTTGCATGTCAAGTTAACTAGTTTGCATGTTCAGTTAACTATCTTGCATGTCTACTTAACTGAAGATTTTTCAGTGAATGTCAACTGAAGTCTACATGTATGGCGCATTTGGTTGCAATTGTGAAGTTTTTAGTGAAGATGATGCTTCATTAAATGTCAACTGAAGTTCAAGAAGGGATGCCATATTTTGGTGAAGCATTATTTTGTGAAGCATGAAGCATATTTTGGTGAAGTATGGCGCATGAAGTTGTTAACTTTAGTTTCAAAAAGGGTCGCCATATTTAGATTTTATTAATGAAGCATAAATTAGTGAAGCTACGCACTTTTCAAGGAATGGCAACTTTAGTTTCGAAAGGGTTGTTATTTTTAGAAATGAATTGAAGCATAAGTGTGAAGTTGGCGCACTTGTTGAAGGCCAACTGAAGATTGAAAAGGGTCGCTATTTTTAGATTGTTTATTGCATGAAGATGGCGAATTTCTCATTTCAATCAAGATTGTTAACTGAAGTTATCAAAAGGGTCGCCTTAGTTCAATTTGGTGAATCCAAAGCAAATTTGAAGGATGGCGAATTCAATGAAGATGATTAACTGAAGTCAAACTCGCATAGAGTGGTTAACTGAAGTGTCGAAAGGGAAACCCTAATGCATGGCTATTTATTTAGCATATCTGAGTTTCAGTTAACTAAGATGGGGTCCAATAAGAAGCCAAGCACCATTTTTCAAGGATTTCATGCTTTGTACGAATTTCATTAATAAAAGTCTATTCATTTCAGCAATGGCGTCCATTATTTCATCATCTTTTGCTCTGAAGCTCATATTCTTCTTGAGCGACCAGCAAGCTGAAGGTGCTACAGGTGTCCGATTTCAGCGTTCTTCGAAGCAACGAGTTCAGATTGTTCAGAGGAAGTCGATTCTACACTTTATTTTCACTTTGCATGCAGGTTTCATCAAGTTCCAGAGAAGATGTTGGCAGATTTTTCAGAAGCAGACAAGCAAAACTTTCTATCTTCTGTCTTATTTCTTCTATTTCTCACCTTAGGTACTTTCTTCGCATGCCAGAGTAATTCAACACATTCAAAATCTGATCATCTGGGTTCGCATATTTCAGCATTTGCAGCAAAACCAACGTCTTAGATTTTTTCGAGAAAAATTGCCCCGTAGCCTTCATTCTGAAGCTCTGTGCTTTTTTCCGAGAATTTCTTTGCATGTGGGCCAAAATCACATCTTTTTGAAGATCTCATCATCTGGGTTTGTTCAGAATTCTGTTGTGCACAAAACCCATGTTTCAGATTTTCTCATGAAAAATTGCCCCAAGAAGCTCTAAAAACATCTGCAGTTCTCGACTGAAAAGTCTTTGCATGTTAGGCTAAACGGCGTTTTTTCACAATTTTGACGTTGTGGGTTGTCTTAGAATCCTTTTCTAGACAAAACCCATGTCTCAGAATTTTTGGTGAAAATTATCTTCCGACAGGGTATTTTTAGCTTTGTCCAGAGCATTTTAGCTTTCCGAAGAAAGTTGTCAGAACATAGCCGTGTTCACAGTCAACGGGCAAGTTTTTCATAAGGCGGTTCAACTAGACTGAATTCAAGACCAAAGCGGTCTTAATTTAGGTTTTCATCAGAGCAGCTGACAATGAAGCGTTAAGTTGCAAAAGAAACAGAGATCACTTCATTTACGGAGCCGCCAAAGTCACTCAGATCTTGTGCCATTATCTTTGTGAAAATGGTACCTACGCTGATCTCAAGGTTGTACAAACTGAGTTTCAGATGCATGTTTATGATATCTTGATGGAGGTTCTGATCACATTTTTCAGTAAATTTCTAGCTAGAAGGCGGTAATCGGCGACGTAAAGATGGGGTGCACACAATTACTGAAAGTGGCAGAGAACTAAAGAAGCAGACTGTTATTTTTAGCAGCATCAAAGTGCCAGATGACAGGGAGATCGATGAGTTCTTGGTCGAAGTGTTAGACCGAGTTGACATGGAGTGATCTGTCAGTTAGAACGTGCAGCTAATTTCTAGGGTTGAGTCCTGAGCAGCAGTTAACTAGACTTCCAGTCTTCAGTTCATTTGCTGACTTAACACATGCTTATCTCATCCCTGAAAGTTATCAACGCAGGAGTTGTGTTAGGTTTCTCGAAGTTAATCAAGGTAGTGGCCGCTTAACTTTGCTTTAAATAAGGACGGTATTTGCACATTGTCCAATTAGGTTATTTGTACCGCCAAACCGAGGGTAGCGCTGCCCAGCTTAATCAGATAGTTTACTCTATTAGGTTAGCATGGATCTGTATGCATTGCAAGAATCGGTGAGTGAACTCCAAGGTGATTTTTAGGTTACCTACACCTTGATGTATATAAATAAGAGCTTTTGCTCATTTGTAATTAACTTTTGGCTTGAGAGAAATATATGTCGCTACCACTCCTTGTCCCCTCAATATTGTTTCTTGGTATTTGTTCATGTGTCTTCACTATTATGATGAATTGTTATGCCACATAGGGTTCCATGCAATTGTAATGGTGGATTCTTTATGTCTTGTGAATCTTTTATCATTTCAATCAAGTGTTATGCCACATAGGGTTTCGTGAGATTGTGATGATAAAATCGTTTTGTGAAGTCTTTACTACTTTCAATCAAGTGTTATGCCACATAGGGTTCCATAAGATTGGCGTGGTAAATTCCTCCCATAGTTAGATCTGTTTGAACATCTTTATCATTGAGGTCAATTGTTATGCCATATAGGGTTTCAAGAGATTGAGATGATAAATCTGTTTTGTGTATATTTACCATTGTGATCAATCGTTATGCCACATAGGGTTTCGAGAAATTACGGTGATAAATCTGTTTTGTGAATCTTTATCATTATAGTCAAAGGTTATGCCACATAGGGTTTCGTGAGGTTGTGATGATAAAGGCTGTTTTGTGAAGACTTTACTATTTCGATCAAGTGTTATGCCACACAGGGTTCCATAAGGTTGTCTTGGTAAATTCTTAAATCTGTTTTGTGCCCAATAAGCTTGTTTAGATTGAGATGATAGTTGCGCCACCTTGCCTTCAAGTAGAGAATCTAAACTCGTTTATCGTCCATAGTCATCCCTGCTCCATTTCCTTATGCTCTGTTTTCTTGAGGAAACTGGATAGATTTAAAGTAGTTAGCTTAGTTGTAGTTAATGATCTGCGAAACCAGAAAATCCTTAGCTGCAACGTTCTTGGTTTTCTTAACCTTGTGCCTCTTCCAGCTGAGAACAAAAAGATAGGACTTAGATTACTTTTCTTTTCCATGCATTCCAGACAACGAGGGAGCTTCCCCTCCTAATTTGAAGAGCACTCTATCACAGTGTATATAGCCGGCCTCAGTCAACCTCAAGACTCCTAGAAGTGTTAGATTTGATGCCAACACTATTTATTTGATTATTTGCTTGTCATCTTTCGTCTATGGTTAAATAATAATAATTAATTATTTATTTAACTATTCTCCTCCTCTTAGTTCTTCTAGTTGTTAAATGATTGTCAAAATTATTTAACTGTCCTCCATGTGTCTCTTGTATTAAATAATTAATTCAATTTAATTATTTAATACCTCTTTTCATATTTCCTCTCATTTAATTAAAATAATTATGCAAATTGTTTTAAATAAATGCCCACTTGCCTTTTTCCAAACAAATAATTCAAATGAATTATTCATTTTCCACTTGGCCAAATATTCCTTTCTCATGAATTAATTATTTTGCAATTTTTGATTTCTCCATTATCCCTCCACTTGCTCATTAATCTTAGTCGTCAGCGTCATAGCCCTCAACGTAATATCCGTCCCTAGCCCACTACTTTCTAGTGCATCAATCCCCCACCGTTGATCTTGGGATCTTTCTAGAAGATCAATCTCGTCCATCCGTTCAAATGGTTGTCTATAAAAGAAGCCTTTCTCCTCCATTTTTTTGTTAACAACCACTTATCTCCAACTTTCTTGCTTACAATTTGCACTTGTATTTGCACAAGTTAGACTACAAATCTTAGGGCATATTTGCAAGAGTAGAAGGAGAGACAAAAGAAGTGATTCAACTGCAATGGGGAGTGCTTTGTTTTATTTGCTTTCATTTTGATCTCTCTATTTGTTTGTATTCTCTTGTTTTAGATTGGGTTAATAGCTTAGTAGTGTTGTGGTTGTCACTATTATCTAGGCTAGCTTGATTTTTCCCATCTTACAAGAAATACTAAAAATGCAAAAAGCACAAACTTCAATTAAAATCTTCCTATTACATCCTTTTACAACATATCATGGCCTATATAGAGTTAACCCAACAACTAAAGAAGGGTTTCAATGTCTAAGAAACTGGTTACATAGAAAAAGTCGAGTGAAAGGCAAATACCCAGATTTCAATTCCTTCAAACAACTGTGATGGTATTGAGGGAAAATCATTATGGATAAGCTCAAAAGATTAGATAGTAAAAATGAATAGAAAAGCATAAGAATTGTAGAGAGTGGTAAGAGGACATAGAAGATGTTGATAGGGTGTAGTAAAAGTAGAAAAATGGTGTTTTTGACCCTTATTGCCTTTTATTTTTGCTTGATCTTACCCTTGTCAATAGCCACCATGATAATTGTCATAGTCGACAAAGTTATTATGGCCTTAAGTTGCCTACAAATCTCTTCAAAACAATGGCATTGTTGCATCTCACCCTCAAGTTGTGACCCTTTTTATAATAATAGCTATGCTCTCATAAAAGTCACTATTGCACCCCACCTAATGCATGGAGACCACCACATATTATAAGTCATGTGTCCCTTAGCTTCTTATTGACTCTCAATTTGTATTGTATTCATTACACATCCATATCGTCACCAACTCAATGCCATTCTCCACAAGAACCACCAAATCACTAGAGGTGGCCACTATTTTGTGTTGTTAGTCACTCATTTGGAATGAGGAGAGCATGAGTAGATATAAAATGTTTATTACAAAAAATAAGTGTATTCCTATGTGGGAATGGATAATCAATACTGACAAACTTTAAAGGTGCCATAAAAAGAAAAGAAAAAATAGCCAAAAGGATTGTTAATGCACAAGTCTTGAACAAAAGTTCTCTAAGTTTTACTTTGTAAACTACTGAATCCCTATGAAAATTAGTGACAAGGAACAATGCTTTATTTTACATCAAGCATACTTACATTTCAATGTCCAACAACAATGCTTTAATTCACATCAACCATATTTACATTCTAATGCCCAACATTAAAGCATGACTTATTAGAAGAGTTAAATACCATATTGTTCGCATTTTAACATTCAATACTAAAGTTTTGATTAAAGTAAAACACCATATTATTTATATATTAAAATCCAGCACTAAAGTATGATATAATTATAGAGAATAAAAAATAGTTTAGAGATTCGATCTGCTAGATTGTAAGTAAAGGGCAAGGACAATTTACTATCAAGAATTTAATGAGTTGGATGATAATTTATATATTAAATAATTTAATTAGGCAATTTCTCTGTATTGCTTTACAATTCTTATTTTAATTGAAATATATGTATAATATTTTTTATAATTATTAAATAATTATAAATTTTATTAGAATATATTAATCATATATGAATGTCACAATTATAAATGCTACTAGTTGAGACATCTTAATTACATATATTTAAAAAAATATAAGAGATACAATCTGAAGTTGGCTATCATAATACTGATATGCCATGCCTTGGAAAAAAATCGTTTCATATTTAAAAATCTAAACTAATTATAACTCTTCAATATTGAATGCTTACTTTTCTAATTGTAAGTCATACAGTTATGTTCCTTTGGGCCTTGTATCGATTCATAATATTGTGGATATTAATTTCATAATATTGATGCAATAATATAAGTCGTATTCATTTATGGTTGAAAAAAACGGCTTTGTTGTCATATTATTTGTTTCTTTGTGATCCACTAAATATGATTGATTTTATTCTTATTTTCAAAGATGACTGTAAAACAGAAAAGAAGAGCATCATTTATTTAGTATGGGGATTGGGTATTCACGGAGAGAATATCCTATTTCCTATGGCAACTAGGCTCCTCATCGATTCAATTAGACAAGGCATTTATTCTCCTGTTTCATTCACTCCTGTTTGAAACTGATATAGATAAGTGATATTCTTTTTGATGTGGCAATTACATTGGTTGAAGCGCTGTCATTCAGGAAGTGTAGCATCTCTGGAACCTATTCGATACAATGCATTACATGCTCATATGTGACAAGCTTACAACAAAAGCAAAAATGGATTCGCAGACCTCCTTTCAATTGATAACATATAGAACTCTTTCTGAATATTATTGAATAAAATTTTAATTAATGTGCAAAATTAAAGGCACTGCCAATTGTACATCTTAAACTTATTGCAGGTGTAGAATTACAATATGTCCATCATATAGAGTTAAAAAAATGTTGACAACCAAGCCGTGAGTCTATAATACTACTTCTGCCTCAACAACTTGTCTTTTCACTTTATCTGCTAGTGAAGTCAAGAAATATGCCGTGAATTCTTCGAACTGAAAAAATTCTGGAATTCAGTAACAGGCTGAATCTCAAGGAGAGGTAAACTTAACAATGGTTAATGCATTAGAATTGAAGGAATCAAAGAGGTAAACTTGCTTTCAACAGGATTCCCCATAGAATTAGCAGCAAAAAGATCTGATTTGGACTCGTCTGAACAGATTTCCCCGTGGAAAGTGTCCCTAGTTTACATAAAAAATTCAACTTATGCAGAATTAACACTGAGGCATATATAGATCAGAACATAGAAAATGGTTATCCCATTTCTATACAAAACAGTTCAAGGCCTCCAAGTTTTTTTTTTCTTATTTTTAAATGCTTTTCTGATAGAAATTTGAATCTTGAATGAATTAACAATATCCTTCTTGATAGTCTGCCTAACAAAGGGCATGGGAGAAACACATTTGTAAGGTGTTTTATACAGTGACGGATGTTGATCAAGAAAAGCAAGCTTGGCTAGTTCCTCCCACATTGGGTCGACCTTATCCAGTTTAGAACAGAAGCGCAGTCTATTGAATTGACGAAGTACCTGCCATTGATACCATACAGTATCAGATCTGAAATCCTCACTGATATCAACCTAATGTAAAAATCAACAAATGAAAATCTGGAATCATTTATCACTCATAGTGATACAAAATGCTTGAGCTGTCACTTTGATATGTTCAGAAAAAAAAGAGAAAAAAGAAAATTAAAAAGAAAATACTGTAAATAGGAATACCTGTTTTGAGCTCGATACTGTTTCAAGTCTTTATTCTCCTTGTGGCTATTGCTTTTAACCATTTTAAGTGATTCATAAGTCGATGCATCAAATGAATCATAATATGCACCAGCAATGAAATTCACTAGGTTTTCCTGCACTCATAAGTCATTTAGGTTATACTTTGAATTAAAAACTCAAATATTGTGGAAATAAAACAGCCTTCAATAATGTCTGGCCAAATTTTCATTGCCACAAACAAAGTATATCCATTGCACATCCTTAGCATGGATTTCAAAGGAGCACATAATACATACATGCATGCATCAATACATCTCTCTATGTGTGTATATATATGTACATGTAGTTGTACAACTACATTGTATGTATACATATATTTATATGATGTAATCTATTGCAATAAAGCAGCTGCACTAAATGATGAATCTATCTAAAGGCCAAACTAGTGCTTGAGCGTCATTACAGATGAGATAAAACTCGGCAGAATGCAAGAAACTTGCACAATACTAAGGAACATTGCTTTTACATTTGAATCAGTTCTTTGAGATTGAAAGCACTATTGTGTTCATATAAGAACAATTGTGATTTGCATAAGTTTTATCTCCAAAATTTCTTGTCTACTAAAACAAATTTCTCACATAAATCTACAAGGAAGTTTCCAATAATCAGTATTCCCTACATTGAGGGTAAAAAGGCAAATACTTGGCTATACAAGTGATCTGAAAAATCAGACCAAGTTAGCATTTGGGCCATTGAGGTCACATCATTCCAGCTCATGAGCCCACTAGTGAAGTTCGTCATCAAATCAGTGTGCTGAGATTTTTTGGACATTAGCCAGTTTTCATGCTTATAAATGTTTTGGGATGGTATGGGACACCTCAAAATCTTCATTGCAGTCATATTGTAGGGGAAAAATAAATGGGTAAATGGAATCAAGAGTTGGATTTTATTGCATATTCCGATACCACTCAGAAAACAGTGAAATTTAAAAACAAATGGCACCTAATTTCAAGTTCATATGAAAAAGTTATGGCCTCCAGAAGATGCAGGAAAAATTCGGTAAATCACACATTCACCCTGGTGACCTTTCATTTTCCACAACAAATGTATTACTGGTAAAAGAGGCGAATGTGCACACTTTGAGTGAATGTACCTGTATACAGGCAGAAAGTTGGAAAATGTTGAGTTTTGAGAGGATTTCTAAAGGTCGTTTGGTTCAGCTTCCAACATAGCAATTGGCTTTTCAATTTCCAATGTTGTGAGATTGTTGGAGGTCTCCATTTGGTTGTTCTATGGTTTGGAGCTAAGGGAGGACAAGCAAGCTCTCATCTGGATGATATAGGTCCAGTTGGAACAGTTGTATGTGAAGTAGCAATAATCCTCCATGTTGGAATGCGAGGGTTCTTCTTCAACGAACGAAGGGTGTAGTCTTCATTCAGTTTGTTAGTCTGGGCATGAGTTATAATCATCTTGTTAATGGGAGAAAAATGGGTGTATGCCGTTTCCCATATGTATGAGTGGTTGTTGTCCTTTCAATGTGTAGCACGGGTTGTTGCAGGTTAATATTAATGTCTTGGATAATTTCCAGGTGCAGGGCATGTGGTAGTTGCCATGAAAGCTTTTGTATTAGCCCATGAAGAATGTAACATTTGTTAAAACTTAAAAGACTGTCTGATAGTGGCACGAGGAGTTTATCCTACTCTTCTTGGAGCTTTTCCCATTTAAGGGTTTTCTCCAACAATACATTGTGTTGTAATATCTAGTTTCTGATTGCTAGTTGCATATTGCCTTTGCATGTTATATGGAAGTGAAAGTGTGTAGAGAAAATGGGCATTTATAAATTTGTATGCTGATGACTGAGGTGCACCAAAGCTGCCCCAATTTACAGATCAGGTGGTACCAAAGCCCAGTTTGATTAAGCCATTGGGAAGTGGTGTATGAAATGGTTTTTCTTCTCATGACTAGGAGGAGTTATATGAGTAGGGCTTTTTCTTGGAGTTTGTTGACATCTTTTGTGTGCAAGGTTTTCAGATTTTCACTGTAGGTTGTGTGCGCTCATGGCCTGGAGTTACATGGATGTTTTCAAATTTGTTTTGTGGGCGGCTGGATTTGAGAGCTATGTTGGGTATATTGGTGGTTCGAAAAGCCTTCCAAAAGGTGAGCAACATGTGAATCAGCTGTGGAGATGCATTTGGCACTCTTGGTGAGTGTAATTTCAAGTATCTTGTTCAAGCTATATGTATGCTCATGGACTTGCTTCAGTATTGGGCACTGTAATGTCCCCTATCCTGATTTGCCCTAGAATTCGCCTATTGATCCAAAATGCAACAAATTAGGTTAGGGTTTCACCTTATTAAATAAATATCTCTTTAATGATGTAATCTTGGATTGGAATCCTGCGTTCACTACATGAACAATATATGCAAATAAGTATATATGCTTGTTGGGGTTAGACAATTGCATCACATCTAGAGGTTATCAACAATGCAAACATATTAAGAAATTGGGAGAAGGGACATGATGGGTCTGCCCAAAGCCATATACCAAGCCTAAGAGGGTGTGTACCACAGCCCTCCCCTTTGGCGACTTGTATCTGCTTTCCCCATCAAGGCCACGACTCCCGGAAGACACTTGCCAACTTATGGGATTGGGTGGAGGTCGCAAGCGGGCTCTTTTGGCACTTACCACTTCACCCTAGGCCCATCCTCATTGTGGGATTGGGCGGAGGTCGCAAGTGGGCTCTTTTAGGCTCTTACCACTTCACCCCAAGCCCTTGTGATGTCCCCTCTCTAGACAGTTC
>VDFB02148730.1:0-16452 GCA_007258455.2 Sequoia sempervirens | reverse complement strand
TATCCAATATTTCTTGCAGCACACAGAGCTCCTCCCTCCCCACCGCAGCCTTGCTAGTATCAACACGCTCAACGTATAATGGGTCTGAAGATAGAGAGGCCGAGTCCTCCTTTTTCACTTTGCTAATTCCAAGAATGGTGTTGGGCCCTCTAGCATACTCCTCCTCTTCACTCTCATATTCCTCTTTGTCCCTGCTAACTTTGTTGTCAGAACGCTCCTCTTTTGTATCCAAGTCTTTCACCTACACCTTTTTGCTATTCTTGGCCAGCCTACCAAAGTGCCAGATGATGGTATCGCCACCAGTCACCACCATCTCCACAACCACTGTATCCCCCTTAGAGTCCTTTCCAACCACATTTTTACCTTTTCTCAGAGGCTCCTTCAAACTCTTCCCTTCCTCTTTGCCTTTCTTTTTTAGGTTGGCTTGCTAGCAGTCTTGGCAAAGGTTGATTTGAGCTCACAAAGACTAGTCGCCGCACTAGTCTAGGCCGCACCCACATTCCCCTTAAGCTTTTTAGTAACGGGTTTGGGTTTATGTGTGTCAGCAGGAACCGGGTGGTTTTTCCTGATGGGGCCTTTGGACTCAGTTGGAGATAAATTGGTCACAGTGGGAGGCTCAATCTCTTCAATACAGATAGCAGATATGGGTTTGGGTGGGCATAAAGAAAGATGGAAATGGTAGAGCCTCAAAATGAGGCCCTAGTGGAGCAGTAGGGGAGGAGGGTCATTAGGATTCAGACCAGCAGCCTCAATACATTTTTCAATAGAACTTTCTAAGTCCATCAAGAGGAAAAAAGGAAAGCTTAACAAAAATTTATGCCGGAGGTGGTTCAAAAGAGGGAAATGGTAGAAAAAGTAGGTTTTGAATCTACCTTCCAAAGTCACGTACTTCATCAGAGCAAGGCACACTTGGTTCCACGGTTGAGGGAGAACCTCCCACTCAAAACCTGACTGGTTGCGCACTGACTCTTCATTCCCCACAAAAAATGTGTTCATACTTTCATTATCTTGAGTTTTAGTGTGCTTCGGGTGCTTCATACCGGTACACAGGAGCCTCGTCGCCTATGTTATCACTTCCTCGTTCACATTAAAGGAAATACCACCTAAATTCACATGATGATCTTTCCAAGAGTTGATAAACTATGCAGAAAGATTAGGTTCATGGCCCACCAGACTCTCCATTAGTGGAGCAAGACCACCATCAACACATATGTGCCACACCAACAGATCTTTACAAAAAAATTCATAGTTGTCCAGCTCATTTCACACCCTCTCACCACCCATAATGTCACTCTGCACATAGAATAACCAGAAACCCTGAGAAAATAAAAGGTTAGAGATAATGGAAAGGTGAAGAATCACCCGCACATTAAGGATTTTAAGCCAAAATAACATCCTTTGGTAATCCAACTAATATTATAGTTTCTATTGTATAATGATAATAGTTTAAAAAAAATTCAAAGGAAGAAAGGTATTAGACAAACTTCCTAAACTAGTCTTCAGAGAAGAGTATTGTGCAAAATTTTAATATTTAACAATTATGAAAATAGATGGACATATACACATAAAAATAATAATAAAAAATAACATAATTATACATGGGGAAAACCATTTTGAGACACTCTAAAGAAACCCAATGTATTATTTAGTAAAATTAAAAAATTACAATACTTGTAGATCAAGCCTTCATAGGGGTTTCACCAACATACAATTCTTGAGTGATTCTAACAACATAGTGGTTCTTGCAAACTACAATTCCAAACACAAAATCTGTAAATGGTTTGAAAAATCTAAGAGCCAAAACTATAAGCCAAAATGTGGTGCCCAAATTGGTACAATTTCTAATTCCAACCTTTGGTAAAATCCTCTCAGTAATATTAGCATACTCTCGTACAATAGTACATTCATCAGAAATCATCATGAGATTTTCCTTAAGTGGGGTGCACAAGTTTGGATACCTCAATAGAAAGATGATATGACATGCAACATAATTTTTGTCAAGATTCCAATGTAACATCCCTACAACATACTCTTACACACCATAATAATTTGTTATATATAATTCTTTTTATGATGACCTTAGATATATCACAATATCTCAACACATAGAAATAATTCCACTTTAATATGGGATGAATAAATCCTCAAATGAGAATAAACTATAATAAATATGAATTACATATCACCTCCAAATGGGACACCAACTCTCCTACATGAAGATAAAACACAAAAAATATGAAATAGTGAATGAATAGAGAAGTATTAAAATTTAAAAATAGGAATATAAGGCCAAGACACCTTTTCCCAATATTCTCCCACTTTTCAAACACCTTACAATAAAAAATGAAAACTTACCAACACTAAAATCTATTTTCTAGGGGCTAAGAGGTCCATATAAACACTATGTGGCTTGAACTTCACTATGCTCACAAGATTGTCAAATAATTTGCAACATTCATCAAAGTTTCAACCTTTCCAATATCACTCTCTTATCATCTACCATGTCACGAAAATGGTACTAGACATCAATATACTTTTTTCTTTCATGAAATGTCTAGTTCTCTACCAAATATATAGAAATATGATTGTTACATAGAACTAGACTAGCTCTTGAACTTAGCCCCACATCTAAACATAAATTCTTAAGCTAGATGGATTCCTTACAAGTATGAGTAGCTTCTATATGCTTTAATTCTATTGTAGACAAAGTGACCATAAATTTTTGCTTTTATATCCAACTATGAATATCACTAACACAATTAGAATCCACAAATTTATGAACAAAGTGAAAAAATATTCATTGGTGGATCTCCTATTATCAATATCACTAGAAAAATACCAAGAAAACACTATTACATATATTTATTACAAATATTAATCTAGATTTAGCATTCCATCTTCAAGTTCATTGTGTCACTTATTTTAATGAACTCATTGAAAGAGGTATTCAAATTGAAAAATACCTCATTGCTAAAGGGGTTATCAAAATTTATTCCAAGGATCACAACCAAAATGAGAAATCAAAATTTCCAATGAAAAATTTATGTTCTTTAGAAAAACAAGAATGTTGTTGAATATGGGGTTAAAAATTCAAAACATATCCAAAATGTCCAAAAAATCTTGTACATTTTCATTCCATATGCACCCTCGAAATGAGAATGAAAAAGTTAGGGGAGCCCATTGACACTGTAGTTTTCCAAATTTTCAAAGCTAACATGGTGGACTTTCCACCTATTTTTTGATGATGATAAACCAAAGCATTCATGGTATAAGGAAGATGAATATTGTGATTATCATAGGATTAAGGGCCATGCCACATAAAATGCATGCAATTGAAACATTATATCCAAGACCTTATAGATAAAGGTGAGATTAAATTGAAGGATCATAAAATGTCTCACCTAATCAACACCTGGGTTATATCAAAATAATTTCAATAACAATAATCAATAGTGCACCCAAGGACAAGACTCATATAAACAATGCCAATTATCAAAAACCCCATATAACTATGTTTTTGTTGTTGGCCACACTGAGTGATTTAATGAATGAGTCCATACCATAAAAATAAATACATCTAATTATTCTATCACCACTCACCATGAAAATGTCACCATCTGAAGTCCCACTCCATCCATTTCAAATACCCAAAAGCTATATGACCTCCTTGATCACCTTGAGTGAACTCCAACCCAAATTTCAATTCTTGAGATTTTATGTGCATCCCCTACTCATAGGGACATTTTGAATCATATCCTACAAGAATTACAAGTCCCCAATGGTAACAACCCTTCACATTTATAGGCCCTTGTTGGCCACCTTTCCACCGACCATGAACTCATTTTCACTCCAAGTGATTTTCCTTCACTTGATTCATCCCATAATCGCCTAATCCACATAGAATATTTTATTTCTACACTTAATATAAAACATGTGCTCATAGATAATAGGTCAAACCTAAATATTTGTAAACTTATATTGATGCACCATTTGTATTATTCAATAGAAGCATTGGGATCACATACTATTACCATCAAAGCTTATGAAAATGTACAGAGAGAAACAACTGGTACTATTTACCTTCCCATCAAGTATGAACCTCATCGCAACATACCCTATGTCATGTATTAGATCCAAGCCTTCCATACAACATCCTTATTGGTTGACCATGGCTCCATACCATGCAAGCCATACTCTCAACCTACCATCAATGTCTTAAGCTTCCATACAATGGTATGTTAATCACTATTCCTAGTGATCTCCAACCCTATAAATATAATCAAATATTGGTGTATAGGAACAAATTTTCACCCCTTGTGTAAATTCCCTTTTTGCATACCCTCACCATAGAAAATCAAATCCAAAGGTGAAACTACACATCACCCACCTGCCTTCCATCCACTTGGCGCGTGTGTTTTGCATCGGTGAGGGAATTTTCGTCATGGACGTGAGTGCGCTGTGTGGATGTCTATGCAGCGCATTGCTGTCCCTGATAGATTCCTTCCTTAGGAGTCCACGGGGACATTACACTCCTCATTGGGGATGAATTTTAACGCCTCTATGCGAGCAACTGACCCAAAATGACTCATTTTGGCCTTCAAAGGCATTCATTTCACACTCACTTCATCTTCTTCTTCAGATCCTTAAGCATTTTCATTCCACCTTTCACATATTCTCACAATTCCAACAATCTACACAAATCCATTGAGCATTACAACAACTTGATACTCCATCAAGTTCACTTTTGTACGTGTGAGGCTACCATAGAAGCTGTGAGCTTAGAGTCTTGTGAGACCTCCCTTCATCACCGTTGCAACTGTGGTGACTTTTCCAAGTTTGTTTCTTGCATTCTCCCTTCATTGGCCTTGAGAGCCTTTGGGTGGAGATGATAACGCTTCACTTTTCCTTTTGTGGTTCGATAGATTAGCATAGTATTATTTTGTAGTGTTCAACAATCTCTCTTTCTCTTCCATTTCCTTTATCACACTTTCTACTTCCTTTCTTTTTCGACTGTCCATGGAGGTGGAAACACAAAGTAGGAAACCCCTATACATCCCCAACAATTTTCCCCTCTTGCTTGTGTGTAGGTGAATGTGTGCATGGAGCTCATTGGCGAACTAGCACCTTTGTGAATTGATATTCATCACCCTTGTGTTCATCTATTTACTTTATCATTTCTGTACTTATCTTTCATACTTTATCATTCTATTTATTTCGTTAAGATTAGTCAGCTAGGATGTTTAGTTGGTTTCTAGTGTTTTTTTATCAATCTTATGTTTTCTATTTGTATGAACGTAAGCGTTCCAGAGACATGCCAGTGCGTCACGCTGTCATCCTAGACTCGCGCTATCATCCTTGGACAGAGAATTATCTAAGGTGTAATATTGACTCCAAAAACCAACTTGTCTAGCCCTAACCATATTTTAAGGTTTGTAGAGGACAAAAGCACTCGAGATCACTCTTCATTGTCAATCCTCATCCCAAACATGTGTTGTAGGAGCGGGGAGGTAAATCTAGGGCAACCATCTCATTTCACTCCGCGACCTCGAGGCTTGGTGTGGCTGGAACCCCCTCTCTTACATTTTTGTGAACCCATGTGAACCATTTTGTCTCCGCTTTTAGCGTTGTTGAAGGCTCCTTTCCCCTCATCCCAAGAGAATTGTGGTAGGTGTGAGGTTGTGAGGTGTTTCACCTTACAACCCAACCCTCATGACTCCTAGTAGGCATAGTTGGAAGGTTTCGTGAGGCATTGCAAAATGAAGCCTTATTTTGGTCATCGCCTAATTGTAAACCTTTAGGGGCTCTGTGAAGGTGTTGTTTAGTGTACACAATGACTTCCTTTTTGCATCTTCCTATCCCTTCTACATAGCCTACGAGTAGTGCCCTTGGCATAACTTTCACCTCACAGGACCTGCCAATGGGTTTCAATAGAGAGCCATCTCCTCTTTATATCCTTGCATGGATCAATAGAAACATTGTGACAAGTGTTCTTGTTGACCCAACGTGTCAAGTGAATATCATAATTGAGGAGATTATGTTGATCAATTTCTTGCATAAATATGGGTATGACACAGTTGAAGTACCATCCGTACACATAACAGACTTTCCGTACCTCCCCTTGCTAGCATCACCTTGTCGGTCCTTGTTGGACCTAAGTTTGTAAACTTTCTTTTTGACATAATCCCGGAGTCCAAACTCTTTAGAATGAAGTTGGGTATCCCCTAGTTAGTAGCTATGAATGCAATTCCCTCGGTCATGCATAAATGCCTAAAGTTTATTCATGAGGGTTCAATACACATAATCCACAACACTGGCTATAAAACGTCGATTGTGTGTGTTATCTATTCATTAGATCACTTTTTTGCTACACCCATTGGTTTTCTCTTTCTTAGGAAGGACCTTTTGTACTAGACATATGAGAGATACAAGAAAGGGTGCTTAACTCCTAGAGTAAAATACCCTCCATCTCCTTATGTTATCTCGCATAGGGCTTGTTTGAAAGTTAACAGTGATGCCACCATGGCCCGAAGAAGGGGAGAAGAGAGGCATCCTCAAGGTTCCTCTTCCTCCTCTTCTGCTATCCAGCCTGTTGCTTCCTCTTGCCCTGCTATGGCATCATCGAATTTTGCTCTGCACTTGTGAGAGAACCCTATGGTGCTCACTTGGAGAAAGCCCAAGCGGCCTGCACTTGAACTTCCCATTCTACCCACAGAGCCTAGGATCGTTTGATATGGTAGAAGGAAGGGTCCCCATGGGGAATCCTTTATGTCTCGGCCCTCACGGCCTCCTACCACTCCTACTCATTGTTATCAATAGTTTTGCACCCTGCTGAATGCAGTATTCAACAAACTACTGAAACATGGAAACCTCTTTTAGATGTGGGTGATCTGCATGAAAGAGGAATCTCCAGAGTGAGCTAGTTCTCTGAATAATAAATCCTATTCTAAATAGGTCAGGGGAAAAAGGATGAAAAGGTGAACTGAAAATAAATTTGAATCTAACTGATGATGACTAAAACCTCTGGCAGAAAACTGAAACCTGCCACTCACAACAATCCCTTCACTACAATGATTCCTACAATATCACCAATACATGATTTCATCATTAATTCATATGAAGATTCAGAACTTTGAATACAACAAATAACCTGAAAACATGAAAACCTGTGCAGAAGAACTCATAAAGATAGGACATTAAGGTTTCAAACTTGAATACACAAAATATCAAACTGCTGTTACCAGTCTTGAAACAAGAAAGTGGAAAGAAGAACTTTGTTGTATTATTGGAACTAAAAGAGTGTCAATCTGTCAAAACTGAGTACAATGTTCTATGACTTAAAATGTAGGAACTGATTAAGGCTGCTGAGATGGAGAGTTGAAAGACTAAGTCCCACATCAAAAAAAAGAACTCTCAGGAAAGCCTAATCAGGCTGGGAAAAAAGAAGCTCAAAAGGAAAGGCTCAAACAAACTCAAAAAGCTGCTGTAAAGTAGAAAAAAAAGCACACAATCTTTTTATGATTACAACTGTCGGCCTCTAAAATAGGAGGCTGGAAATCAAGCAAAACACAAAAAATACATACCTCTCAAGATAAATCTTGGGAATCAAACCAAGAGGAAAAAGCCAAATAAAAAGATCTCTGCTAAAAATATATAATATAAACAAAGATTTATAGAATATAAGCACATGATTTTTGCTTTACAAGATGCATATTTTTTTACAATTTGTCTTATTTTTGCAATTTAAAGATTGGAAATCTTTTGCAAAAAGAAAATCTCCTTATTTCTCCATAATACTTGATTTTCTCAAAAATCATAAAAACACATTACATAATCTTTCTTTTATCAAAACTTCTCATTGATTTCTCTAAAATCAATAAAACAAATAAAAACCCTAAAATGATCATTAACTTTCAAGGAGAAAGCAAACCCTAAATGATAAGATACATTATTGATTTTCCTCAAATCAATAAAAAACAAAACCCTAGGGTAAGGCATCCTTCAACCCTTATTTTCCTAAGGCACAAAATATAAGCCTTACAGACTTAATATCAACCTAGGCATATAGATTTCGGCCTCCCTCTAATATTAAACTTAGACTTTGAAAGAAACACAATACAAAGCCACCATAATCTGAAATAACCCATATGCTTATTGACCAACATGAATATCCTAAACAATTATAGTGTTGGGTCGAATTAGGGTATGAGTAAAAGAAGTCAAACCCTAATTATTTCATTTTGCACTCACTACTTTGGAAAAATCGAGCTCTGCCTGAGGGAGCACGCCGCCAAGCATGGCTAGGGTTCCAACTAGAAACTTCTATTCGAGCCTTCAAACGAGCTTCTTCTTTCTGATTTTTACATTCACGCAAAACACACAACTCACGTGATGCAAGTGTTATTGATTATTTTATCCTCATCGCCAGGCTTACGAGGAGAAAGTGAGAGGAAGCCCCTCACACTGCGGGCTGCGACCGTGGCGCCAGTTATCAGTCACCTTTTTTCTCACATGTCTATTTTATTCATCTTCTTTAAAGGCTCAAGACACCGGTTTGAGAGCTTCGAATCTGGTATTTGGAAACTCCGCGATTCCTTTGAATGCAGCTGTCGCACTCTCTATAATCTCGGTGTGGTAAACCCTCTAATGCACTTCGATGCCATTCAAAGGCTCCTTAGCCCATTTGGCGTATTCGGTATTTTCGCTAAATGTATATTATAGAGGAAATTGCTGAAGCGACCACAACAAAGAGGAAATTTTCCTTCATTGCATGTTACGCGCTTGCGGCCGAAGCTGAATCCTTCATGCGGGTATTTTAAAAATGAATGAAGTGATTTATCCATTTTGATTCCGATTTATCGAGAGACTTCACATTTATTTGTATATTTAGTTCAAGATCTCACATGGGTTATTACTGTAACCGTTTCTTTTGCATTTTGAAGCTAACCCTGAAAATGGGTACTCGAAATCCTTAAAGGAAACTGCATTTTCTGTATTTTGAGAATAAACCCACATGTGGGTATTTGAGATTTCAAAAGAGAACTATATTTTCTTCTTTCCTGAGCTTGATTTATCACAAAAATTGCATTTCATTGCTTTTCCCTGCTGTCTCCTTTGTGGTTATTATGAAAATCATATGAAAGTTGTATTCTTTCTACTTTGAGGCTCGAAGAAGCACAAAAATTTGCATATTTTGTAATTATACTGCTGTTTCTATGCAAAAACCATATGGGTATCATAGATTATCATATTCACTACATTTTGAAAACAAACCCCAATGTGGGTAACAGCTGTTCATCTTTGCTTACCCACATAACTGAAAGCACTTGTAAGAGTTAGCAAAAAAACTGTATACTTTCATCGAATTCAGTTCATGGGCCTAACCTATCATTCATCACATGTAGTCTTGCATTTCTGCACAAATCCTCAAATGGGTATACCATATTCCAAAGAAAAATAGATGCACTTTTCCACTAGGGTTTGATGTTTACCTTCAGAAAACCAATATTGGAATTTGATGTTTGCTTTCAGATCTTCCTTCAGAAATGTACACTCATGGTTTAGATCAAAACAGTATTAATCTATATTCAGTTATGAGCTCTTTTAAGCATTCAGACTCCTTTAATCCGCATTTTGCATTATTTGGACAATGAACTCATGCCACCTCCACTGAGATAGAGCCTAACATGGTTAAGATCTAAAAACAAAACTTGATCCAAAGTGAATTGTTGTTTTCCTGTTTTAGCCCTTATGCTTAATCATTGAATCATAATGGACTGTACCTAGTCCTTTGTTCCTAGGAATAACTGACACCTCAAAACCTTCTTCTGGAAACAAAAAGTTTGCTCCTTCCTTGACAGTCTATGAAGATCACTAGCTTAATACTCATAACTCCCCATGTATATTGTGTGTACAAACAACAATGTCCTTTTTAACCTTCCTTAATTCTAACTCAGCAGCTTTCACTTTCTACATTTGAATTCTGTAGAGGTTTTACCTTTTGCTTTCGGATTGAAACATTACATCAATACAAACCTCCTCTACTCACCGGTTTATATGTATAACTGGTAACTCAGAATCATTCTGGAAAGAAAATACCACCATTATTGGCCTGGAATGGTCTCATATTGTATTACTGTTGTCGCGCTGATGCATTATTTTACTTAATCAGATCCAGCTGGAACCAAGAATTCATTAAATGCTCAAATACCCTTTGTCTCTGTTTTGTATTCCCTTGGCAGCACGCATGGTACTCTTCATGCATTTTTATATTTCACTGCAAAACGCTCTCCCGGAGAAATTGTTCTCTTTGATGATGAAAATCAAAACAAACCATCAGGCATAATGTATGCCTGTTCACTATCCGAGAAAGAATTGATGAATTGAAACTCACATGACATATGATTATAATCAACACAGAAAATGAAGTAATTCAACAATTTTCTGATGTAAATGCACTCAGTTAAAATCCTTAAGTGAACTAAACTCATTGTTCACCTGTAGCCTTCAGAAAGAAACCTGATCATTATGAATGAACAGTTGGTCTCGTTGCTTGATGGATTCTCTGTTTTACTCTTCAGTTGTATTTCATTTCATTCAATGTATATAATGAAGTATCTTTTAAAATCAGCCCATTTAATGAATAGGGCAGCATGCCGAGCTCTACCCTTGTGGGAGCCCGTTTTACTCCACATGCTTGGCCTTCAAACAATGTTAAGCTTCATGACTTTACCTATACCTGCACAAGGAAACAAACAATGTTAGCATAAAATGTTGATTATGATGTTGCTATTTCTCCTTCAAGTCATTTCTTTCATACTGCACTTGATTGATTGTTTCAATGCATTGCTAATAGTATGTTGTACTATTGTAGGTGCATCATACCAGTGCACATCATGAAGTGAACCTTGACGCCTCTTTTCCCTCTTACCGAGTGCGGCCAGAAACCGGGATGGCGAGTGTATACCATTGTCCAACATCAGCGTCAATAATCATGACAGCCTGATGACTGTATATGCGCTTATGCCTTTGCGTCTTGGTGGTATTGTTGTAGAAATATATTTTCAAGATGGATCATCCCGCGACGTATGTGGATCTTTGATTCCAATCTGCTTTTGATTGAAAGAAAGGAAATGCATTTTCATGTGCAATGTTGTATATCGATACGTTGGAAATCAAATAAAGCCTTGTAGAAATATGGGTTCTTTTCGAAATGAATAAAAGCATCTGAAATGCTATTTTTCTCAAGAACTCAATTTTATATTTCTTTACATCATGCGGCATCTGAAAGCCACTCTGAAACTCTATTCTTCTTTTAAATGCATAGCTATTTGTTTGATGCATAAAGTAATATCTGAAACAACATTTTAAAAGTCAATCTTACCATTCCATAATGTTAAAAACAATCAACCGGCTCTCTATTTGGCGGTAGGTGAAAAATATATAACCTCACCCATGATGAATGGAAGAGGCCCATGAGGCACTAGATCCACATCTCCCCACTCCTCTCAATGCCTCCTCACCTTGATCTACAAAATTACATCCCTCTTCAGAGATGGTTGTGGTGGACACTCCTATGGATGAGCACTTGAGAGTGTTCTTCATTCTCTATCCTCATCCCAAAACATCTATTAGAGTGAGGTAAGTTAGGGAAGCCTTTTTCTCTCGGTTCTCTGTGACCTGGAGCCTTGGTGTGGTTGGTCCCCCTCTCTTATAATTGGAAGGGAAATATGGCAACCATTTTCCATCTTTTGATATTGTTTCCCAATCTTCTTTAATAAAATCCACATCATAAGTTGACTCTAGAATTTACCTTCTAGATCTTCTACTCCATCCACTAAACAATGATCCTTAAAATCCACATTTAAATCCTTGTAAAAGGATGCAGATAATACTAAATCCATGAATCCCTTCATATTACCAAGTTACTCCTTTCATGATGATCCTATGGTCAACCTCACCTAAAGGTTCATGATCTCCTCCTCACGTTACATTGAGGGCCCACTACCTTCCTTTTTGAAGGTTATCTTACTAATGAGGACATAGAAGAATTTGATACCATATGGATTTAAAAAGATGAGTAGTATGCCAATTTCTTTAAAGAATATAGTATCCCATTCCCTTGCACATCTTTAGTAAAATGAAATATAAAGGTAAAATTCTTAGTTTACACGAGCAAGGCCCCATTGATCCCATTGATATACCCACCAATGATGAAACTATTAGTTTATGATATAGTGATTATGATGATAATTCTAATGGCCTTATTTATTTTCTTGATAATTCTAGGCACACCTCTTCAAATCTTGATGATAGAGAAGTAAATATAATTCTTCCTTTCAAAGAGCTTGATACCACAAACCTATTGCATGATAATTCCATCCTTACCATCCACCTCAACCTAGAATACCCAAAAATCATTGAAAGGGACCAACATGATCCTCCTACTTTGGACACATTTCAAAATGATGAGGCCATTTTAGAACTTATCCAATCCCGTACCCATATTGCATTAGGAGATCATAAGAAAAATTTCCAAATCCTATTAAATACTTTGGAGAAAAAGAAGGTATTTTAGGAGAACCATTAGAACCTATAGATACACCATTTGATGGTGCGCTTCACCTTCCATTGGATCCTACTCCACTTCAATATGGGTCATCACTCCTTATTGAGGAGGATATAGACATAAATTTGGGTAGAAAAGAGACACCTAAGTTGACACAGATTGCAACTACTTTAGATCTCTAGTTAAAGATAAATAGCTTTGCATTAATTAGAGATTATCTAGATATATTTTCTTGGTCCTATACTAACATTCTTGGCATGGACCCATCCTTAGTTTTCCACCACCTTGTGGTAAGCTCTAATGCTAAACTAGTTTGTTAAAAGATAAGAAAAATGCATCCTAAAGTGGCCCTTTTAGTTGAGGAAGAACTTCAAAAGTTGCTAGATTTTGGATTCATTCGAGCTATTGACTATCTAGAGTGGGTTTCTAATATATTACCTATAATCAAGCCAACCAAAGGAATCATGGTATATATATTTTAGAGATATCAATAAGGCTTACCAAAGGGATGATTTTCCACTTTTGAAAATTGCTATGATTAAAGATTTGATAATTAGTGATGAGATGTTATCCCTTATGGATGGATTTTCATAATATAACTAACTTCAGATAGTACCTAAATAACATAAGACCACCTTAATCACCCCATGGGGAACATTTTGTTATAAATTCATGTCATTTGGTCTCAAAAATGTTGGTGCCACATATCAAAGATCCATGAATATCCCATTCCATGATATGCTACATGACATTGTTGAAGATTATGTGTATGGCATCTTAGGGAAGTTAAAAATAAAAATAAATCACCCATTGATATTGTGTCATATATTTTAGAGGCTCGAAGTGTATAATTTTCAATTAAATCTAGAGAAATGTATCTTTAGAGACACATTAGGCAATATCCTAGTGTTCTTAGTTTCTAGACATGGCATATAGGTAGATTTGGCTAAAGTAAAAGCAATAACATAATCCACCTCCTAGGAACTTCACATAGCTACGCAGTCTATAGGGGAAATCCAGGCTATTAGATTATTTATTTCCCAATTAGAAGATAATCTCCATCCATTTTCACATTTACTTTAAAACAATGTCATCTTTGAGTGAGATTAGTCATGCCAAAAATTATTTGATTAGATCAAGGAATACCTATCTAATCCTCCAATTTTAGTGACACCCACTCTAGATAGACCTTTTTTTGTTATACATCTTAGTTACACATGTATTAGGTGCCACTTTAGCTCAAAATATTGATCAAGGAAAAGATAATTCCATATATTACCTTAGTAGAACATTGCTTGGATGTAAAATTAATTATTTATCCATGGAGAAAGCTTGTCTTGTAGTAATGCTCTCAACATAAAAAATTGACTTTATATGCTCAATTCTACCATTCATTTGATAACAAAAAATAATCCATTGAAATATTTGTTGCCCAAATAAACCCTTATCAGTTTAATGGAAAAGTGGGTCATGCTCCTTATGATTTGATTCAAGTATGTAAACCATAAGGAGGTCAAAGGTCAAGTTATAGCAAATCAATTAATAGAGGATCCCATTCAAGACTATCAACCTTTGAATATAGAGTTTATAGATGAATCCATCCTTCACATTGAAGAATCCAAACCATGGAAATTATACTTTGATGGATTATCCACATCACATGGACCAGGTGTTGACATCCTTTTCATCACCCCAAGGTGATTTCCTTCCAAAAACATTCTACATTGGTTTTCCTTGTAAATATAATATAGTGATATATGAGGAGTTAATATCCAGTCTAAAAATAGTATTACAATGAAACATTCAACACTTACAAGTATTTGAAGATTTAAAGTTGATAGTCAAACATGTTAATGATGAGTTCATTACTAAGGATGAAAAACTTGTGCCCTATAAATGCATGCTTGACAATTTCAAGCAATACTTTTTGGATATATTTTGATCAATTTCCTCGTATCAATAATAAAGATACTGATGCAATGGAAACCATTGTATTTATTCTAGATATTCCTGATGAAGCTCATGAGTATCATTTCCTTGTAGAATAACTCCTTATACCTACTTATGATATTCCAAATTTTGATATGATATGTGACTTTGTTGGTCTTGATACTCCCTAGTAGAGTGACATTTTTTCCTTCCTCCAAACCAAACCATCTCCCCTGATTTTCCATCCACCAAACATAATTCCCTTATCCAACACATATCTTGTTATACCATCCTTAGTGATACACTCTATCATAGGGGTTATGATGAAACTTTGCTTATATTTCTCAACTTAGATGAGGCCAACCTTGAACTTTAGGAATTCCATAGTGGTATTTGTGGTACTCATATGAATGACATGATCCTATCCAAGAAGCTCCTTTGTATAGGATAATATTGGCATACCATGGAATCATATACCTTTCAATATGTAAGGAGATGAACCTTGCTTGTCAAAAAAATGGGGACCTTATTCATGCACCCTCACAATCCCTCCAACTCATTACCACTCCATGGAACTTCTCTACATAGGGCCTTTATCTCATTGACAAGATTATTTCCACTTCCTCCAATGGCTACAAGTTCATTTTAATACTATCGAATATTTTACTAAGTGGGCCAAATCAATTCCACTCGGTTTCACTACCAACATCCAAATCTACAAATTCATCCTTAACCATCTCATTTACCATTTCCGTATACCATCCACCATCATAAAAAACAATGGAAGATCCTTTAAAAAATATGAAGTGTAATCCTTATGTGAGAAATTCCATATTAAGAATTAATGGTCCACTCCTTATTACCCGCAAGGGAATGATCAAGTCAAGACATTTAATAAAAATATCATCAAAATCCTTAATAAAATTTTCAATGATGTTGGTTGTGACTAGAAATTTCAAATTAATCTTTCCCTTTGGGCCTACCGCACCTCCATGCGCTCCCTCGTCCTGCGCACGCCAGCAGCCACTATTCACAAAAAATCGCCAGTATAAGTTGGAACCACTTTGCCGTTTTTTCTTTACGCCGGCACCTAATGTAGAGAGTTATTGAGCAATGCTTTATAGAATTCTCAAATCATAAGGAACATCGTAATAAAGCCTCTTAATCATGCAAAGGCATTTCAGCATGATTGGCATCATGGCTACATAAAAATACCTCTACCAGATATTTTTGGTTGGAGTTCCTTTCATTAAGAGAGAAAACCAAAATAAAATCACATGGGAATAGAGAATAAAGGAGATTTGAACCATGGGTTGGGTTTCAGGTATCCTAGGAATTTGGATTTGGCACCTACAAGATAGTCACTTCTCAAGGCCATGAGCTAGATGAGCCCACAAATATTTTCCATCTCAAGTTTTTATATGCTCAATCTATTTAACACCAATATTCCAAAAAAATAAAAAATAGAAAAAGAAAATATTGGAAATAGTAAAGAGAAATAAATTCACCCACTAGTAAAAACCACTCCTTGTGGCCCCTTGGGAAAGTACCATGATGGAAACTTAGTAAATAGGCATTGTGTATAGTCATAAACCACTCTAGTCTATGAGCGTGCATCTCTCCATGTTATTCCCACCATCACATTTTAATCATCCCATTATATCCTTTACCTCAGATTGTTTGTTCAATTCCCTTTTCCATCTATCACATTCCATCCATTTCTACTATCCCACCTGGATAAATCCTCCTTTGCCAAATTGCTGAAATAACCAACACATCCCCTCATTTTCATCCCTCCACCCTCTCCCATCCATCCATTTTATTTCCATCCATCATTTCGTTTCACTTTATTAAATTTCCATTTCATCTCCTTTCCTTGGTTTGTGATTAATTGGGGGCATCCCCTTGCTGAAATTTCCTAGGGAATGGTTACCATGTATATATCCACCTAGGCATAA
>VDFB02148729.1:0-16456 GCA_007258455.2 Sequoia sempervirens | reverse complement strand
TTGCCATCAATGCCAAAGGGGGAGACTGTTGGAAAGAGACACTACAAATGTTTTAAAGTGTTGTCATTGATGGAAACCCTTGTTAGCTAGTGGATCTGGATATCATCATTTACTCATACCAACAAAAAAATTAAATATTAGTATTTATCTGTTTGGGTGGAACAGAGCATCCGGTAGTTTCGCATTCTTCAATTCATATGTAGATTTTTTGTTAATATTTATGTTGTGGATCTCAGGGAGTATTTTTCAATGGATAATATGTGCTATCTATAAATCTTAGTGCCTCGTATCAATTTTGGTGGAAGTTAGAAGGTCCAGTGAACCAATTTTTTGTTCATCAATATTTGGAGGCCGACTTGGTGAATATGGTGCATCGCGGATAATTAAGGAGTTATTGTTTAAGTGTTTTTCTGTTCGAACATTTTGTTTTGGGTCCTCACTATGTCATGGCTAAAGTTTTTGGATACACATTGAATATTATGGATGATTTGAGCTGACTGTTTGTGAATATTTTCTTATTTTGTTGAAGCCAACTTGTAGTGATTGAATTCTTAGTGGTGGATATATATAAGTGATCGATTGTATCATTTTGGTGTGTGTTCGATGTGAGTTGATGTATGTTGCGAATGTCAGAAGGTTAGTAGAGTGATTATGAACAGTTTCACTTGTGCATTAAGGATTTTTGTGAAGCGAATTAAGGCAGAGCAGAGTGAAGTGCGTAATTAGTTGGAAGGTCCTAAATTCGAGTGTCAAGCCTAGCCGAAACTATAATAGGCATTTGTAGATGCTACTCTATCAATTCAAATCCTTGGAAGTATTCCAAAATTTTGTAAGGCAGTGAGCCTTTCCATTTTTGAGTAGTGAGCTCTAGGAAGTGCACCTGAATGCAAGTGCATTCCCGTTTGTAATCTTTTCTTTTGAGTATACTCAGAACAATATTGTGGATTAACCTCCACCATGGTTTTTCCCCTAACAGGGTTTCCATGTAAAAATCCTTGTGTTATGGTGTTGTGGCTATTTGTCTTATGTGCATGCATCTTTATTTTGGTTGAATGTTATCAGCACTTTAAGAATCAGATTAATAATGTTAAAATTTTCACAACATTGATTCACCCCCCCTCTCAGTGTTGCTTGATTCCAACAGTGAATTTGGTTCAAACTTGGTGTAGGGAAACCATGTCATTTTTGTGAATAAGGTCTTAAGTTGGTATTTAGGGTGCTTTGAGTATAATGTCATGAAATAAGGTCATAATAGACCATTCTCCTTGTATTAATTCATTTTGAGTCGATAGAGTTAAAGTGGTCATGTTTTGGGTAAATGTTGTCAATGTTGCTTTAGCAACTTTTACATTTTTTGTCTTGTTTGGAAGACCAACAGTTAGGTAGTTCAAAAATTCATCTATAATTTATGTGTCAGGATGAAACAAGTTTAAAAATTCCTTGAAAGGCTTGAGGCAGGGTTGGAATGTTGGTTGGTGAAGTCGAACAATAATATAACACTATTTTCTACAATTTCTAGTGTAAATTTGTTGCTACAAGTTGTTGTACAGATCCATACAAACTATTTTTTATTAAAATTACATTGGATTTGATGGATATATGAATTAAATTCATTTTGGATGTGTTTTTGTTGAATTTCATAAAGATTGAAGCATTTATTAATTATTTCATTGAGAACGGGTTAAAAATCTTGTTTTGAGGGTTTGAGGATAAATAAAATGTATTGATAGCCCATTCCACCAGTAGATTTGTTTGAAATGGTGGAATGGGTACATTTAGGTAGGGATAGATGTTAGTGGAGGTTTTAGGAGCATGAAGTAGGGTTTGATGATATTTTGTTGATGCCCTAGCAGATTTCAGTCATGTTTTTAACCAAAAAATGATGGCTAAGAGTTGAAGTTTGGTGAGAAGGAATTGGTAAAGAGTGTAAGTTGGTTTATGAATCATATGTAGACATATTGTGATGTGTTTGAAGAATTGGTAAGGTGAAATGAGGCCTGGAAGTTGAAGATTCAGTAAACCCTCTCATGTGCAAGCCTAAATAGGCTAAAACAAGGGTTTGGTGGTTTGGTGAATTTTTGATTGTTTCCCCTAATAAAAGTTGTTGATTCTAAGCTTTTATAACTTGGTTAAGGACTTAAAATAGGAATTTGAGGTTAAGAGTGTGATTGGATTGGTGTTGCTTTGGAAAATAGGGCTAATTGAGCCACTAACTAGCGTAAACAAAACCCATATAATCTCAATGACATATATTTCATTAGAAATTCAAATAAAACCTATAGAACTCAATGAAATATACACCATTAAAACTAAATATAAAACTCATGCAATCAAAACACACTATCATAAATATTGCTAACCATGATGCATGGTTAAACACACTAGACACATAATGTAGGAGTTTTATGCATATAATTCATGATGGAAGCTTCACTCAAAAGGAATGAAAATAAAAGGATACTATGTCATTCAACCTTAATGCACATCATATATTACATATTCAATTAGATTCATTACACACTAGAGTTGATGTCACTCAACTATGGTGAATGCACAAGCACACTAGGCATGACATAATATTTTCATGTATATTAGCCATATAAATAATGTCACTATTCCTAATGCATAAGCACACTAGGATACACCATAAGACTAAATAACATGCATGTTATTGGATGATTGACATAAAATCATTCTAATCAATCACATAGTTAATGTCATCAATCCTAATGCATAAGAACACTAGGCATATTATGCAGCCTTCATGGCATATTTCCTTTAATCTCTAGCCACCAAAATTGTTAGATATTCACCATATGAGATTCCTACAACATATGGCATTTATACATTCATTGTTTCCAAACAAAACTTGAATATTGTGGGTCTAAAAATGTACATATCAATCAATTTATGTTACTGTACATTTCATATCAAACCATTTCAAAGGGTCTTAAGTTGGCTGCACATTTCATATCAAACCTTAACTAGAATTTTCATTTGGATTAT
Organism: Sequoia sempervirens; assembly: GCA_007258455.2. Classification (NCBI taxonomy): domain Eukaryota; kingdom Viridiplantae; phylum Streptophyta; class Pinopsida; order Cupressales; family Cupressaceae; genus Sequoia; species Sequoia sempervirens. The sequence goes on along the minus strand of VDFB02148729.1, from coordinate 13,450 downwards.
TTGTCATATAAAAGTGAATTTTGTTAGTTTTTGGCGAAGTTGAAGTTGTTTCCCATCAATAGAGGGTTTCAAAACAAGTTTGTAGCAATTACTTTAGAGAGTATGAGGAAGATGAGGGAAATGTTGCAATAAAGGGAGCCTTCAAGGAGAATATGGCAACCACAAATATAAAAATAGTGAACCTTTCCACAAGGTTCTGGAAAGGGCTAAATGATTGGAAAAAGGATCTCTTTACAAAAAAAATTGTGGGCATCAATAGCCCAAATAGAGAGATCAATGACATATACAATTCAAAATGTGGTACTGAAACTCCCTAAAGACATACCTTCTACTAGTTATAGAGAATAATATAATGATAATAAGTCCTACTGCAATGAGTTTAGTGGAGGATATTGTAGAGGAAGAGATTAAGGTTAGAGAAGGGAGGATTTTCCTTGTTAGAAGTGTGGTAAACTAGGACATTAGAAAAATGATTGTAGGGAAGAAAGGAAGAAACTATGTGGATATTGTAGCAATGCAAACCATGATTTATTTGGTTTCCCAAGAGCTACATGATACTATAAGTGCATCCAAACCACTACAAAGAGTGAATAATTGTCTAGGTTAAATGTTCCAAGAGGGGCTAAGGTTATAATGATATTTTTCAAAGGAACACCCCTTGAATTCTCATAGATGTCAAAAATTAAAAACAAACAATGATGAACATGGAATATGCATTTAAAAAAAATCTAATCTAATCCCTTAGAAAAATATAATACATTTGATTAAGACTATGTATGTTGATCACTCATAATTTAAAATACTTAGCAAAATCTAATTCCAAAATCAAAGCATTGTATTAAGCATGTATGATAAGAAGTGATAAAGAAACATAAGAGAAGGAAAATGTAAAGAACATGTATAAAGACTTGACATGCTTAAAAAATAGAGATTCGATTGGAGAAACTATCCAATTATGTCTAGTCTTTTTTTCTTCTTGCATCAAACCCTACAACAATTTTACCTTTTCACAAACTTGCTTTCTTTTCAACATTCAATTGTATATAAATCTAATAGAATTACTAAAAACTATACAATTAACCAATGTATAATGTTAAATAATAATAATTCAAATGTAATTAACATTGCAACACTACAAACATTGAAACTTGGGTTGATATAATCAAATTTTATGTAAAAACTTTTTTATTTCCTCATTCCTAATTTGGAAAGCTAGAAAAAGGTGATGGAAAGTTGATGCAAAGGTGCTAGAATGTGTAAAAATTGCACATGCTCTTCCCAACAACATCAAAAAGCATTTTTTTGGGATTATGCATAGAAGTAGGAGAATAATAGAGCATGTGGTCCTAGATCATGAGTGTCCTAGCTATTTTACCATCTTTAGAGCAAGACAAAACACACTCTCATTATAACATGAGCATGTTTTAGCTTGCTCTAAAAATGGTCATATTTCAACTTTTCCAAAGCATTCTCGCATTATGAGAAAGTTAATTTTGTAAAGGTTTCCTAACTCTTATCATGTTTCAATAGGGGCTTGGGTTGACATGCATCAATGAGACCTTTCTTTCACCAATTATGACATTTCTAAGTGTTATGTATGTCTCATTTTATGTGTGATATGAAATTTCACCACAATTACCTATACGCTCAAACATGTACATTAACTTTTAACCCTATATCTTAAGCCATTAAACTCTCAACCCTTAAACCATAAACCCTTGAACTTTAAACCCTAAACCCTTAAACGCTCAACCCTTAAACCCTAATCCCTTAACTCTCAACCCTAAACCCTATCCCTAAAATCTCAACCCTCAACCCTTAAATGTTAAGCCCTAAACCCTATCCCTAAAACCTCAACCCTAAACACTATACTTTAAACCTTAATCCCTCAGCCCTTAACCCTTAAACCCTAATCCATCAACTTTTAAAATATAATCCCTCAACCCTTAAACCCATAAAATATAAACCCTAAACCTATTATCCCTCAACCCTTAAACCCATAAAATCTAAACCATAAACATGTAATCCCTCAACCCTTAAACCCTCAACCCTTAAAGCATTATCCCTTAAGCCATCAAACCTAAACCCTCAATCCTCAACCCTTAAACCCCTAACCCTCAACCCTAATCCCTAAACCATCAACCCTTAATTTTCTAACTTCTAATCCTCTAACCCTAATCCTTAAACCCTCTAAGCACACCCTCTACTCTATATACACATTAAACCTCTGAACCTCACCCTCATCCCTAATACCTTCTACCCTATACCCTCAAACTCAGTCCCTGTCCCCTCAACCCTATACTCCTCATCTCTTAAAACCCTTAAACCTTAAACCTCAACCCTCAACCCTCAACCTCCAACCCTCAAATCTCAACCCTTAAACCATTAACCCTCAATCCTAATCATTCAACCCTATACCCTCAACCCTCAACCCTTAAACCCTCAACCCTAATCCATCAAACCCTCAACCTTCTACCCTCTACCCTATACATTAGACCCCCCTAAACCCTCAATTCTCAAACCTCTACCCTATAGATTAGATCCTCAACCCTAATCCCTTATCCCTATACCCTAGACCAACCTTATACCTTAAACCCTTAAACCCTCAACCCTCAACACCTAATCCCTCAAACCTTAAACCCTCAACCCTCAACCCTAATCCATCAACCATATACCCTCAACCCTCAACCCGAATCCCTCAACCCTATACCCTAAACCCTATACCATCAACCCTATACCCTCAACCCTTAACCCTTAAACCCTCAACCCTAATCCCTTAAACCCTCAACCCTCTACCCTATACCATTTACATTAAACCCTCAACCCTCAATTCTCAACCCTTTACCCTATACATTGGATCCTCAAAATTATACCATAAACCCTATACCCTCAACCATAATCCTCAATCCTTAAACCCTTAATCCCTCAACCCTTAAACCATTAATCAATCAACCCTCTACCCTATACATTAAACCCTCAATCCTCTACCTTATGCTTTGGACCCTCAAACCTAATACCTCAACCCTCAACCCTAATCCTCAACCCTCAACCTTTAAATCCTTAAACCTTAAACCTCTTGTGATAGGGGAATATAATCATTAAAAGATGAGCAACAAACTAAAGAGAGTGAAAATAACAACTAAAAACACCCTACACTTCAAGATTGGGCAAATGATGAACTTAACAACATAAAAATGGAACCTTTAACCTTGTAGAGTTGTTCTTTGGTTGGCCCTTCGATTGTAGATGAGATGTATGCTCCTTGATGGAAAGTAGATGCAAAATGTGAAGTGTGAGATGCAAGATAGTTGGACAAAATGGATGCAAATGGCTAAGTGTAGATTGAGAAACAAAATTGCAAGAGTTTGGCTAGCAAAATGATCTCTCTCAAATGAGAGAAAAGAGGGGGTATTTATAAGAATTTTGAGAATTCCAAGAAGAAATGGATGGTTGAGATTGATCCCAACATGGAAAAAATGTAGGGCTATGGTGAGTTGAGAACTCACAAGCCCTCACATCTTGACATGTGGCAAGGGGAGAGGCTTAAGAAAGATGAGGTGGACATGAGGTGTAAGAGAAATACATGACATGGATGTACTTCAAAGGACCATAGGGATTTGGTCAAGATATCCTCATAAAGGATGTTCTTGTCCCATGTGGGTGAGAGGACATGTGAGGAATTACAAATTCCTCAAATATCCTCATGGGGAGAAGGGAAAGAATAAAGAATTCCTTTGAGTGCATTGGGGAATTAAAAGTGAATTAAAAATTCACATGGGGAAGTGGAGTGCCTTATCCAAAAGGGGAAGGCCTTTAATAAGGTTGACCAAGGACACATGTCATAAAGGACATGGGGAAGAGAAAAGGAATTTAATATTCTTGAAAGATGAGAGTGGAATTAAAAATCTCTTGGGGGATGTGGAAGAGCTGACTAAAGGTGATTAGACAAGCTAATGAGGGTTAGGGAGGAAGGCTAGGTGGCTAAGAGAGATTAGAGGCCAACTTGCAAAAGTTGGAGGATGTGACACCTCCTAATCAATGATTAGGCATGTGCACATCCTAATGATGAGATTAGAAGATGGATTAGGATAAGATAAAAATGATGGAGGATGTGACATGAAGGGAATTAAATAAATGGAATATTTATTTAATTCAATTGATGGAAGGAGGATTAAAGAGATAAGGTATTACTGATTAAATACCTTAGGGATTTGGCAGAATTAAAGTTATTAATTAAATAATAGCAGTATTACTTAATTAACGAAAATAAGACGAAAGGGGATGAATTTGGATAAATTAAGTGTCCAAATTTAGATGTCTACATTTTGCCCCTCTTTGAGATGGTGTTACGAAGTAGCATCATTTCAAAAATCATTAAAACATAGAACCTAGAAGAAGATGGTTAGATTGGGAAAGATGCCCCAGTCATTCCTTTGAATCATTAGGAAGGGAAAAAGATGATGAAAATTAGGGATGAAGGATGCCCCCTCGAGAGGACATGTGGGTTCAAGAGAACACAGGTGGGCTCTCGAAATGGAGGAGATGGTGCAAGGGGAATAAGGATGATGATGCAAGGGGAGAGTGATGAAGGAGATGAGGAAGATGATGCAAAATGAAGATGATGAAGCACAAATGGATGACAAAAGGTGATGTTGCCCTAGTCAAGGTATAATCCAAAAGGGGGTTGATGAGGGATGGAGTGTTGTCAATGAGGGATCTCGAAACAACACGAGGATAGGGAAGGATACATCCCATTGAGTGGTATTGATGAGGGAAGGATACATCCCCAAAACACCACTAAAGGATTGGGAAGGATACCTTTTGATGATGATGAAAGTGTTGTTGATGAGGGAAGGATACATCCCAAAACAACACCAAAGGGATAGGGAAGGATAATGATGGATGATGAGGATGATGATGATGGTTCAAGGTTGGTAACAAGAATGGGGATAAGACCAAGGATTTGATTAGAGTATTTGTGTGAGATATAAGTTGATGAGGATAGGATTGAGATGTGAGAGAGGATGGAGAATGATGAAGGATGAAGGGATGGGGGGATTTGGATAGATGAGAGGATGGGGGAAAACATGCAAGATGATGTAATGAAAAGATGAGATGCAATTTGCCATCGTTAGGAGCATTGATTTTTGCTATAGCAGAAGACACAATACACCAAGGTATAAAGGACCAAGGCAGATTAGTGTCTAATGCATGAAACAAACAGATCAAACAAGAAGGCTATCCCAACACCCAAAGTCGCAATGACCTTGGTCGGGCCAGGTGTTGGGATAACCACAAGCACAGAAGGATGCCCCAGCGTAACACAAGACCTCAGGGATCTTGGTGGGTGCTACGTGGGACAACCAAGAAGACAACAACAAAGAAAAGATCAATATACGCCCCTATGTTGACTAGTCAAAGTACACCATGATATGATGGATCAAGGTGACCATGAAAAGTGATGATAGGGAGCTCAAATGATAAACAAAATCCAAAAACATCAAAAGATCACAATCAATTGCAAAGGTTCTTTGCCATAGGATCTAGGGGATGGATGGGATTGATGAGGTTTGTTATGAAGGATGCATCCTGTTGAGACCGATGATGGATACTAAGCTAAGAGACCAATATGACACAGGATATTCAGAACCGATTGGATATGATGATACAAGTGGAGCTTGTTTGTTAAGAACTAGCTAGATGAGGGCATGACACAAGAGACATGACACACGATAGGAGACTGACACATCCTAGCAACCTAGGGGCTTAGGGGCCGATTCAAAGATTATCCCTACCTACGTGAAAGCACAGAGCCCTCGTAGTTCGACAAAAGGCTGATGACTAACCATGGATAAAAGTGGAAAGAGGATGATGAAGACCGATGGTGGATGAAAAAGACTGGATAGACAAAAGCAGAAAGGTCGATGACAGATGATAGAGGAACAGACGGATAAAGCCCTAGGGGCGGATCAAATGATCAACCTTACCTATGTGAAAGCGCAGGGGCAATGTAGTTCAACCAAAGGCCAAAGACAAATGATGGAAAAAGGATGACCAATAGAGAAAATGATGGGACCGATAGGATGAGACAAGATAGACCTATTAGATTTGATCGGAGGATGATGGTGATCACGAAGCTTAGGGATGGGATAGTTATCCAAGTTATCAAAAGAGGAATTGGGAGGATGATAGGATATAGAGATGAATGATGAGATAGTAGGCTATAGCTAGATACCAATGAAAAGGGATTATAAGATGGGATGAGGAGAAGGAGATGAGGATGGGAAGATGAAAAGGATGGGGGAGATAGGTAGGGATGGAATAGTGAGACAGGGATGTGATGGTGGATGGATATGAAGATAGGGATGGGGGGGTAGAAGAGATTGGATGAATAGAGGGGATTGGATAGGTAGATGGATAGATGCTAGGATGGATCGAGAATGATAAGGAGGTTAAAAGGAAGGTTTGGATGTATAAGAAGATGAGGATGGGAAGACACAAGGGATTGGTAGGAAGACAAAGATGGGGATATGAAAGGGAGTGTTTTGATGGATGGATAGGAGGATGATGATGGGGATGGGGATATAATGATAAGGAAATGATGATAGGGGAATGGAAGGGAGTGATTTGACAGGATGAATGATGTCTCCAAGGACTATAGCACAAAGGAAGATAGATGCCCCCACGCTAGATAGGTCATGTGCGAGGAGGCATGAAGGATGCAAAACAAAAGGATAGGAAAATAAAGGAGCGAAATGGATGAAGATAGGATGGATGGATAAGAAAGGGAGATGGAGGGTAGTGTGATGGGTGGATTAGGAAGGTAGGTTGAGGGTAGCATGACAGGTGGATAAGGAAGGTAGGTTGAGGGGAATGTGTGCTAAGAGGTGTCCAAAGCATGTTTATATGTTTTCCCTGATTGTTACCAAGATCACAAGGAGGATGGAAGAATGGGGATAAGTGAGATATGCCAAGAAAAATGTGTAAGATAGGGAGGATGGAGGGGATGAATGAAAATGATGTAGAGGATGGAGATGGGTGCATAGCTGGAAGCAAAGCAGATGGAGGGAACACAAATCAGGAAGTTGCCCCCAAGTGCAGATGGGGATTTACGCATGATGCCTATTTTCCAGGTTTTCATCATGGTACTTATCCAAGGCACTTGTTTGCCAAGTTGTCACCATTGGACAAATTATTTCTCTTTACTATTTTATTTGTTGATTTTTCTAGAGTTTTTGACTTTTCTGGATTTTTTGACTATTCTAGATTTTTGGATAATATGCGGAAGGAGATGGATAAAGATAGGGAGGCGAATAAGTGGTTTTAGAAGACATGCAATAAGGATATGGGTGAAGGACTCAAGCATCAAGTTCTATATCAGGTATTAAGAGCCCATGTTCAAACCAACTATTGGTCGTTGGTACAATCTTATGAGGATAAATGGATTATGCAAGAGGATGAATTAGAGGGATTTGATGGGGGAGATACATGGGATAATGGGTGGGATGTTGGAAAGTGTATGGATGGAATGATGGGGTGGATATGTGATGGGGAGATGTGTTTAGGACCAACATTGGCACATGTGGTGGTTGATATGAAAAGATAAAAGGATTAATGGATGGAGAATGCGGGGATAATGGAGGAGACAAAATAGTGTATTTTGGGACATAGGGACCCAAAATAGATGTAGGAGAGGGTGGATGAAAAGGATTAGCTTTTGGATGAGCAACTTTGGATGTTCTTATGGATTTTTCATTTAATGGCATTGGGTCTTTTTTCTTTGGGATCCACACGGTTTTGATCTTTTCTTTGGTTGCTCTTTGCGAGCTATAGATTTGATTTTGATTTTGGATTTTGTTTTTCTTTTCTTTACCATGTCTATTAGAGGGGACATGGGAAGCTTTAGATTCATGTGGGTGTTTAGATTGATGCATTTTTATGTTAGCATCCAAAGTGCTTTTACTAGCAATGGGATGGGTGTGAGGAGATGGACGATGTGGAGTGATGGAGGTAGGATTATGAGGATTATGTGTAGGTGGAGGATGTTGAGGTATGTACCTTTGTTGATCCTGATTATGGGATATGCAAGAGGGATTTTTATGATGGATGACATGGATAGGTGTTGAATGGATGAACGGATGAGATGGAGGAGGTGATCTTGGGATATATGGAACCAAGATGGATAGAGTAGATGAAGGACAAGAGATGGTGGATGGAGGGATGTAAGGACCCAAGATGGATGGAGCAAATGAAGGAGGAATATGGATGGTTGTTTTGAGGCGATATGATAGAGGAGGAGGGATGGCAGCATATGATCTAGTGGAGCGATGGGGAGAGCCAAAAGTTCTTTTGGAAAAGGCTCGTTGAGGATGTCTAGAGGTTGTACCAACATCTTTAGATTGTGAGTCTTGGGAAATAGATCCAAGACCTTGCATGCAGATTTGTTCTTTGACTTGGATGGGCTCTAAAATACCTTGCTTGTGAAGGCCTAGACCTTTTCCTTGATAGTTCATGTTCTTGAGCATTCGATCCATGATAGGATTTTTGTTATTCTGAAAACATGATGCAAGTCCATTATTAGGTGGGGGATGATAAGTGGTATATATTAATCGTATTTTTCTCTCTCACAAGGAGGCCACCATGGAAAGCAACGTGAGAGCAACCAAGGGATATGCAAGCTGTGTGCGGGGGATAGTACGTAGGGCTGGCGATGGGGATCCTGGCGAATGCATGATGGGATAGCAGCATTTACGGGTGGCATCCGAGATGGAGTAGGGATATGATAGGATTCAGATTTGTGGTAGCAAAGCTCATGCAAATGGAGATGGAGATGGAGCGGTAGAATCTTGAATGTCAAGAGGATCATGGGATGGAATGGATGGGGATCGTGATCGGCGGTGGACGGATGGGATGGTAGGATCTGATCTAGAGGGGATATGTTGCATGCTTTGGATCAAAGCCTGCATGGAATCATCGTGGTGCAGATGCATGATAATGGAGTCATGGGGACTCTTCATGGGGAAGATGGAAGGATGGAGGGATTCAAAATATTCTGGAATGGATAATGGGAGTGGAAGAAGTGGATTGGATTTGGGTGTTGTCGATAGGTTCATAGCTCCCTGAGTAGGGGTGGTGTCTCATGGATTTGGTAGATGGATGGTGAGATAGACCTGTAAAGGGATCTGCAGAGGATTGATGGTTTGATGGTTTGGAGTGGTGCTTAGGTGGCATTATCAATGATAGGTCTTGGTGGAGAAGGGTCCTGGCCACCAACCACCATGGGATGACGGGTTGGATGCATGGTTCCACTTAATTCCAATGTGGAGTGGGGGATGCTTTGTTATAAGTCCTGGAGGAAACCACTTAGGCTGAGATGGATGCAGGTGGGAGGGATGAAGGTTTGGATTAGTGGGACTAGGATTGATGGAAGATAAGATCACGGGAGGATTAAGGTAAGGGATATGGGTATTGGGAATTAGGATAGGGAATGGACATGGACGGTGGATCAATGGAAGATATGGAAGGCATGGGATGGTGGATTAGGATGGGAAGATGCAGGTGTTGGATTAATATAGGGAGATGCGGATGTTGGATTAGGGTAAATTGATGGGTGTTTTTGACTAGGATAGGAAGGTGTGAATGTAGGATTAGGCTGAGCGGATTGGTATGGAAGATTAGGGTAGTGGGTACATATGGATGAAGGATTGAGATAAGAGGATGTGGATGGGGGATCAAGACAGGGGTATTGTGATGACAAACTAGGATAAGGGGATAATGTAGATGAAGGATATGATGGATATGATGGACATCCCTTGTCAAAGGTAGCATAAGGAGTGTGATTGGGCATAGATGAAGACATGATGGGATAACTCGATGGGGTGATTGGATTTTGGAATGTGGTGGGAGAAAGCTACTAGCAATGATAATGCTATGGGATCCATGTTTATCTTTCTTAATCGACAAGACTTTCATTATCGCTGTTTCCATGTAATTAGGCTTCTGACCACCATTGATGGAGTGATAAGAATTACATGATGAAAGGAAAAGGGATGGACTAAAGCTTGGAGTGGGGAAATGGACTAAAGCTCAAATTGGGATTTAGGTCAAGCCTGCATCGTGATTGGATTAAAGCCTCGCCGATTAGGATGATCAGATGATGTGATGGGATTGATTTTGATGATCGGATTTGATTACTAAAGGATGACCTCGACACCGAATCTGCTCTAAGATGGAAGTAGATTGATTGGGTCAAAGGTGACTGGATAGGGATGCAATTGGATGCGATTGGATTGGATTGATTGATGATTGATAAGATCGACTGATGAAAGGGACTTTAAACGCCATTCAGAGATTACCCTAGGTGACTTAGGATGTTGATTGATCGGATTAAAGGATAAATGTATGATTGCAGCACCGAATCCACTTTGAGATTGAAAATGGATTGATTGGGCCAACGATAATGATTATCTTAGGACGGATGACAATCCTAAGTGGATGTTGATGATGACGATTAGATCAGACACTTAGGTCAATTTGGATAATAACCTGAAACAAAGTTTAGAGGATTTGGATGGGAAAAATGATGATTTGATTGGAGAAATGGATGATAGAAATGGATGAACGATTACTCAGAATGAGTAAATGACTGATAAGAACAGATGAATGACTCTCGAAACCAAAAAACAAAAGCTCAGAATGAATGATAGATTACTCGGAACGAGTAGATGATTGATCGGGATTGTAGAACAAGAGTTCAAAATGATTGAAGGTGGTGTGAAATGGATGAACATTTACTTGGAACGAGTGAACGGATGATCAAAATGATAGAATGAGAGTTCAGAATGATGAAAGGATGTGTGTGAATGGATGAACGATGCATTTGGAACGAGTAAATCCAATGATTGAAAATGATAGAACGAGTTTGGAAACGATGTGAAAGGATGTGTGAATGGATGAACGCTTAATTCGTAACGCAGTGTAAACGCGGGATGGATCGTAATGGTAGAAATCCAGAGTTTAGAAATGATGAAAGGATGTGTGTAGGGTCGATGTAAACGCTTACTCGTAACGAAAACTACGATCAATGGTAGAACGAGAGTCTGGCAATGACGAAAGGATGTGTTAATGGGTGAACGCTTACTCGGGAACTGCAAAATCCAATGATCGGAAATGACAATCCCAGTTCATAATGATGAAAGGATGTGTGAAATGGACGAACGCTTTACTTGGAAACGAAAGTAAACCATGATCGGAAATGATAGAACGAGAGTTTAGAAATGATGTGAAAGCGGGATATGTTAAATGGATGGGAAACGTTTACTCTGGGAACGAAAACGCATGATCGGGAACGGCAGAACCAAAGTCTCAATGATGAAAGGATGTGTTGTGGATGAATGTTTTACTCCAAAATGAGCCAAACGGATGATCAATGACAGAATCCAGATTTCGGTAATGACGAAAGGATGTGTGGGGTGAACGCTTAAATTTGGGAACGAGTAAAACGAATGATCGTAATGATAGAGTTCGTAATGATGAAAGGATGTGTGAATACTAAACGCGCTTAATTTAGAAACAAGTAAAACGTGATGATCGTAACGAATGTAAACTGCAGAGTTCAGAATTTACTAAGCGGATGTGTGGATGAACATTTACTCAGAATGAGTAAACAGAGAGAATGGTAGGGTATGTCCCCCTCAAGGAGGCAGATGAGGAAGGAAAAGGTGCCCTGGTCAACTTCTCAAAAGTATGAAGTGGTATATGTCATCGGAAATAGCACGAAAAAATGAGAAGAACTGCTTTTGAACGGAGTTAATCGGATAAACAGTGTGGAAATGGTGGCCCCGGGAAGAAAGAGCAGAAGGTTAGGTCCGCCACAGCATGAGGTCAAGTCCGCCACAGCATGAGGTCAGGTCTGCCACAACATGTGGTCAGGTCCGCCACAGCATGAGGTCAGGTCCGCCACAGCATGAGGTCAGGTCCGCCAAAGGATGGGGTTAGGTCCACCAAAGGATAAGGTCAGATTCACCAAAGGATAAGTTTAAGCTTGATTTTTTGATGGATGAGTAAGGAAAAGGACCCAAAATATAGCAAACATTGATAAAAAGATTTGGCTAAACTGAAAATGACTGGTTTTGCACGAGAAAGACAATTCAAATAGCACAACCCTAAGATTAGTAGAAACGGGTATGGCCAACAAAGTCTTCTACTCTAGGATGAACATGGTTGCTAAGGAGTCCTTGATATACACCTTGTACGTGAGGCCCAAATCGTGAACACCAACCCGTTACAAGTGTGAGTCGGGAACCTTAGCGAGATACTAAAGGCTCAGACCAACTCTTCACGTCATCCCGACGCTTCGCCAATTACAACGTGGTTGGATTGAGGTACAACTTTCACTCTCCCCCCTTTATATACCCCATCGGTACACATGGTTGGAATCATCCCTTGGGGTGATGAAATCCACAAGCAGGTCCCACTAAGAAAATGGAAATAAGGTGACTCAAAGGACTTAGAAAGCTATGATTTCTCGTCACCTAGGATCGCCAAATGGTGCAAGGGGATTGGATACATCAAATAGCCTTCCACAAGCACACCAAACAAGGTTTGTTGACCCCTCTAATTAAACTATGTGACTAATTTACCAAAGAACAATTGGTAAAAACTTGAAATTTCACCTTCGAGAGGTCAGGTCTGCCACCGGAGAGGTCAGGTCAGCCACTGGAGAGGTCAGGTCCACCATTGGAGGTTAGGTCCGCCATAGCATGAGGTCAGGTCCGCCATAGCATGTGGAGGCGGATGGGGAAGAAAAGGGTGCCCTGGCCAACTTCTCCAAAGTATGAAGTGGTATATGTCATTGGAAAGAGCATGAAAAAATGAGAAGAATTATTTTTGAATGGAGTCAATCGGATAAACAGTGTGGAAATGGCAGCCCTGGGAAGAAAGAGCAGAAGGTCAGGTCCGCCACAGCATGAGGTCAGGTCCGCCACCGGAGAGGTCAGGTCCGCCAATCTATAACCTGAACCTGCAAAAATGCCAAAAACAACAAACATGAAAGAAAAAGACCTATTTGTGGGTCCCACCGGGCGTGCCAGAAATGTGATAAGGGAATATAATCGTTAAAAGATGAGCAAAAAACTAAAGAGAGTGAAAATAACAACTAAAAACACCCTACGCTTCAAGATTGGGCAAATGATGAACTTAACAACATAAAAATGGAACCTTTTACCTTGTAGAGTTGTTCTTTGGTTGGCCCTTCGATTGTAGATGAGATGTATGCTCCTTGATGGCAAGTAGATGCAAGATGTGAAGTATGAGATGCAAGATAGTTGGACAAAATGGATGCAAATGGCTAAGTGTAGATTGAGAAACAAAATTGCAAGAGTTTGGCTAGCAAAATGATCTCCCCCAAATGAGAGAAAAGAGGGGGCATTTATAGAAATTTTAAGAATTC
>VDFB02148728.1:0-38392 GCA_007258455.2 Sequoia sempervirens | reverse complement strand
TGAACTACCACTAGTACACAAACAACAATATATGACTAAATAAACTGCTAAAAATTGCATATAAATTACTAATTTTAGTTACGTGACTATTAGTGGTTTATTTGTAGTCATTTATAACACCACCAAATTTATGACTAAACTATTTGTCATTTATTTAGTCATTGATTTGGTAATTGATTTAGTCATTGATTTGATCATTGATTTAGTCATTAATTTATTCATTTATTTAGTCATGGTACTGATTTTTTTTGTCTTATATTTAATCATTAATTTAGTCATTGATTGTTGTTAACTGGTCATTTATTTAGTCATATATTTAGTTATTAATTTAGTTATATATTTAGTCATTAATTTAGTCATTACTTTAGTCATATATTTAGTCATGTATTTAGTCATTAATTTAGTCATGTATTTAGTCATTACTTTAGTCATATATTTTGTAGTGCCCCTCCGTAGTTGGCTTTTCTGGACCTTGGGTGAGTTTGTTTGATAATTGGTTACTCGATTTAAAATTTGTTTGATAATGATTTGTCTGATTCAAAATAAATTAAATTTATGATTTGATAAAGAAATATTTAAATATCTATATGTATATTGGTTATTGTATTAAGTAAGCAAATTAAAAATAAAGATTAAAACTAATAAATTAAATAAATTAAAGAAAGTGCATGTTACATGCAAAAAGGATTTGGATAACTGTCACACTCATTAATGAAAGCATAATGAAGAAATTGTGTTGGTACAAAGAAAGTGCATGCAAAAGGTGGAGTTCCTCCGCCTATTTTTAGAAGATTGAAACTTATAGTGGAATTAATGAAAGAAACTAATGAAGATAACTATTCAAAATATTTGCATGCCAAAAATTAAGGAGAGGGAGCGGTTACACTCTAGAAATGAGAGAGTGGTATGTAGATTTTTTTGGGGGGGGTCATTATGAGAACAAAAGAGTCTTGGAGTGCGAGGAGGGGAGATGTGTGACATGTTGTGTGGCACACCCTATTCCAAGTAGAGAGTGCTTGCAAGGTAAGATTGTTTAAGGAGGAGTCTCATTTCACATTAAACAAGCTCATTATTATTTAAACATAAGTAAATTAATCATTTATTAAATTGCATAGGTAAAACATAATTAATCTTCTCCTTTATTCCACACTATGTTACATATACGAGAACCCCTATCCTATATATATACATAAATACATTTATCTAAGATTAAGCATAATGTTGTCTCAGTAACATAACAGATACTAGGGAGACAAATAGAATTATTAAATGAGTATACATAAATATTCTATACCTGAATTAACTTACAACAAGTAATTAATATACTGTTGAACAATCTGAAACTTCAGAAAGTTACCATACCATTAAGAGTTCGAGTCCAAAGAAAAATTAATTTCATCAAGGGGCATAGGACTGAAATGAAATGGTTTTTCACATTTTTGCAACCGTAACCATCTCAAACTTGGAGGAAGAGGTGAATGAATACATGAACGAGATTCAATATTGGTGACAATACAATTCCAGGTATTTAGTCCAGTTTTAATATCTTCAAGGAAGAAGCATGGTATTCATGTTAAATTTTTTTATCGGCTATGCAATCTTAATGTTTATATTACTCCTCCTATCTGTATCAATGTTAGATACTAGTTATAAGATAGTACCTTTGAGCCCATTCGATATTACATGTTTTGTTTGGAATTGTACTAATCTAGAAAAAGTGTTATTATTTTGGATGTTTTTCCTTTTGTTTGGTGATACGAGCTAGATATGGCACATTTAAGCTAATATCATATTCATTAAAATTAAGAAGTCGCATAATTATCCTACACTCTTATAGTAAACAGAAACGGTGCTAGTCTAGGCCGCATAATTGGTTTTACGACTGCCTTATATTGCTAGGGATTTCTAGATCATTTTTCATTGTATCCTTTTAGACTGTAAACTGTAACATAACTCCGCCAGATTACCTTCCCTCAAGGATATTCCCAAAATAGATTATATGTTTTTCCTTATTTGGCATTCGTGACTTTTAAGGGCATTCATTATAATGCATCTTTTTTCTCTTTAATTTTCAAATCACTTAATGCATATCATTTACATGGGATGTTAAAAAGAATTCGCTTTTCCTTAAGGCAGCATGGAGTATATTCTGCATGTTACCACAGTCAACATGAAATCTTTAGTTCTCTTATCGAGTTCACATAACTCTTTTGGATGTGTTTAAAATATTTGGTTCTAAAGGAAATTTCCTTACTTAAATACCATCACCTTTGGTTTGCCATGTATGCTAGTTGAAGTTTCTCTTGAGTCACTAGCATAGTCTCTCTACCTTTTTAGACTCTTTCATTACTTCAGGTCGGTTGTGGGATATAGTCTGTAGTACCGCATGGTAGAAGTGTTTTGAATCCCTGAATCTAAAGAAAATTGCCTTAACATGAATAATGCTAGGGAATTTCAATGTCAGCATGTAGTTGACAATAAAGTCGGCGTCTCAAACATTGAAAGTTATCCTTATATAAGAATTTCCTTTATCTTGTTGGCTGGTAATACTCTTGACGATGGCAACATGTAATAGATCCATGATACCACATATGGGTACCGAGCAACATCATTTTCATCACAATATGAATCATGAAATCTTTTGAAACAGGAGAATCCATCTTCTGTACCAGTGCCCCTGTAGCTAATCTTTTTTTTGACTCCTTTTTTCCATGTGAGTTCTGCCTGGTGTTACCACCGCTACCCTTCTTATGCCACCTCTTGTTTATCAAGTCGTAAGGTTGCCTGGGAGATGTCTGAATCTCCTCTCCTTACATCAGCTTTGGGTTTTTGGTTTCTTTTACTTGTCTTCATCATCATCATTAAATGAGTATGCAACATCAGTAGATACTGTGGAGCTAACCCCTATCACTTTTTCTAGCCCTTTATCCTTAACAACCTTTGTGTCAGTAAGGAGCAATAAGAATTTTGTATTATGATGGGAAACCCGATGATAGCAATTGTGCTGGTAATTGATAGATTTCTGCTATCAACACTGAAGACACGAGGTAGTACCTTGTCCAAATACTTGATTATGTTAGGGACTTTGCAATTTCTTCAGGCTATCTTATGTTTTAGTGTCTTGATCACTATTTTGTGTCATGGATAGTAAATTATACTTGTTATGATGGTATCCAATATCATTTAAGACAATCATTTAGGTTCTTGATAGAAAATAGATTTACTTCACCTAAACATAGAATAGTAGATTCCAAGTCATGCGCCATGCCTCTATCATTGGAAGCTCCGAATCATGGTGTACTTTAACTAGCTATTATGCAACCTTGATTTGGCTTCAAACACGTTTTAGTATTGATGGATTGAACATTCCATTCTCTATTATTTTCAAATAGATATTGTCAATATTTAAAAAGAGTTGACGTCAAGGTCACTTGATAAAAGATTAAGAATTTTGGTGTACTTAGTTTTACCTCACCTTTATAGGCTGTGAGGTGTTATAAGTACATCTGCAGGTATATAATGTTTATAAATTTGCAATTATTCAATCATATTTAAATGTTCCGATCTTTTTTTTCTACGAAGGAAATGCCATAAGGAGTCAAGTCAAATTAGAATTAAGTTCATAAGTATTAAGTGGTTATTGGTTAGTGCTTACTTCGAACACTTCGAACAATCATCTAATTTCACTAAATAACTACATTTGCAAATCAATCAAAAATTTTCTCAACAGAGTCTACGCTCAGCTGCCTCTGCCTTTTCAGCTCAAGTCCTTAATTTTCTAATATTGATTACATGAATGTATTTTGTCTACGCTCAGCTGCCTCTGCCTTTTCAGCTCAAGTCCTTAATTTTCTAATATTGATTACATGAATGTATTTTTCCATTTTCATTGAGTTGCATCAGTGGGCATATCATGGATCTATGCTATTACATCTTTGTGAGATTTCCCTTCTTGTGAATAGTTTCAATTTGCATGGCCAAAATTTTGTAGATTGAGTGAGTAAGTTGCCCATTAGCATTTGAATATTTCATCTTTGACTATGTTAAAAAGGGGGGAATCCTTAGCTAAATAATGAGAAGTTTGCTTTATACTAGCATTTAGGTTTACGAAACTCTATAAGGCTGTTATTGGTATGATTATGAAAACAATCTTTACTCAAGGATCTCTACCATTGTCCATCATTGAAGTCACGCATATTGCAAAAAGGGGAAAAATATATCCAAGAAGTCTCACTTAAGGAGATGAAGTATTTTGTGGTCCTCAAGATATTATATTATTAAATTTGATACTTTTGGAAAAAGAATGATAACCCATATAGGATTAAAGGAAAGGTTGGTTAACTAGAAAATAGGGTACCTTCATAAACTAATGGAAGACAAGTGATTATTAAGGATACTAGTTTTAGGTGTTTCCATAGTTGGATAATTGAAGGGATAGCTTAGTTAAAATCATGTTAACTGATGAGTGTGAGTTACCCCTATGATTAAGGGTAATTGTTACTTGTCGTGGTCATATCGTTGATTGATTGTTTGTTTCAAAGAGAAATTTAGATAAAGGGAATAGAATATCTCTAATTCCATAAATGAATGTTGATTTCTTTTGTAATCTGCCTGATAGTTAAAGTGCTTATTCTAGAGAACACTTGTGAATGTTATCATGATTGCTATGTATAGCTTTGACTGCTTGGATTTGAAGATGGTTTGAAAATGGGTTTTAAGGTGTAAGATGCATTCATTATTGAAATTGTTTTTAGAATGAGGATGATGATCCCCTTGATTATGTTTTCATGCATGTTCCCAATTGGATATTAGTGCTTGTTATTGGAACCTAGTCTTTTCGTGATTTTGATTTTGTTATTCCCTTTGATGGGGAAACTTTTGTGTTGATAAATTGATAGTCTTCCAGAGGTTAGAGGGGATATGGTTTCTACTTGCAAGAGTTGGTATGGGGGTCGGCGACCTGGGAGGATTTCCTTGGGTAACCCATATCAGGCTTGATGTAATTATTTGAGTTTTATGTTGTTTCACCTAAAAGTGGGTGGTTTTATGATTCTATCACTTTGTTGATGGTTGATCCCGCACTTAGATTGTGTTTATGAGGCTGATCCTTGCACTTGAATGTGGTTTTCATTAATCTGAATTTCTAGAATGAAATGGTGCATGACTCACTTGGTGCAATTATTTTGTTGGATTTGATTTCTTGTGCAAGTTGGCATGCCATTTGTGATTTTGAAATATTTTTGTTAGTTGGGGGAGTGGCTCTCAATGGGGGTTCGACACCCAAAGTGGTTGGTCCAGGGTAACCCTTGGGAGTTTAAACAAGTGAAAACTTAATTAATTAACTAGGGGATTAAGTATTTTCCACACATTAATTTAGATAATGTAGCCTCACTCATGGACCCAAGTGCTTGTTTAGGCTTGCGATGAGTGGGAAGGCCTGGAATGGAAAGACCAACTACCTTGTCTTCATGAAAGGTATGTTGGTTCCACATAGTTTGTATGGGGGTCTGACGACCAGTAGAGGCAACCAGGGTAACCCAGAATGGGGGTCCGGTAGCCTAGGAAGCTTATGCCAGGGTAACCCATAGAAAACCATGTGATGACACTCCTCCCTTCAACAACCTTGTATGCTTTTGTTCCCCTCTTGTTGTTTCTCTTGAGCCTCTAGAAACAGATGTTGGCATGTGTTTGTTGATGCTCTTGTCATGTTGCATGTGCCAAATGTTCTTGTGATGGATGTTACTTGTGCTATTGTTGTTTTTGTTGTTGAGCCTTGTAATCCTTGTTTTGGTTGATGGTAATCTTTGAGGTCCTTCT
Organism: Sequoia sempervirens; assembly: GCA_007258455.2. Lineage (NCBI taxonomy): Eukaryota > Viridiplantae > Streptophyta > Pinopsida > Cupressales > Cupressaceae > Sequoia > Sequoia sempervirens. The sequence continues at coordinate 32,575 of VDFB02148728.1, read as the reverse complement.
CATCATCTCCTACCATGGGGGGTGGGCCTTAGGGCCCACATGGTCAGGTGGAACATGCTATGCACCCCATTGGGACCCCAGCCGTAGATCGAGTTGTGTAGAGATGTACCAGATGCAGTGACACCAGAGTTATTCCAATATTGTAACCAGTCTTCATGATTTTTACTCTCTCATATCATTGTATATCCCATGTTATTGTACTTTTCCTAGTTCATGATGGAAATCAGAATTGTAATGATGTAATCCTTGAGCATTGTAACTTAATGATATTAATGTATTGTCCATGTTCATGTGTCATCTTATGGTTACTGATATCTTTCATGTGGTGTAATGATGTTGATATGAAAAGTAATGTTGTCATGTAACCCCAAGAGATTTGTATATGTTGTACATGTATAGTTTCATTTCATGTGATGTATGCTATGATTATGTTTCATATTTGTAAAAAAAAATAAAAATTGTGCCATGATTGTTAAATGTATTAGTTCCTTTGGTGCCGTGTGGTGGGGCGTTACATATTTAGTCATTACAAATCAAATATAACTTAATTAATCCTCACAATTTTATGCATATAAACTTCAAGTATCATAGATATTCAAATGTTGAAGAAGCACCACAAAATGAAGACTAAAATGCTTGAACAAATATGATTGATCAGACACAAACACAAACAGATTACAAATCGAGAGGAGTCGCAACACAGTATTTATGAGTGGAGAAAAAACCACTCTAAAATTTACTTCATTAAGCTTCATTGACAAATCAAAATCTCATTGGTTACATTCAATGTCTCAGTGACACTGTACAACTTATAGCACTATATAAATAAAACACTCCTATTTTCATATACTTATACTATTTTCCCCTTCCTTAACTGCAATCCTTTTGGAAGGGCATCAACCTTCTATATGGGCTCAACCTATTTAATCCCCTTGAAAATCCATAGCTTTCCCACCACTATTTGTTTTGTCTCCTCCAAACTCTTCCTCACTAGTATTCACCTTTCACTTCTCCAATTAGACAAGTCCTTATTGCCTGTGTGTGAATTAAAGCTTTGGATGAGGATATGAAAATCCATCAAAATCATATTTGGAAGTAGATTTTTATTAGATATTGTAGTTGCAAGTTCCACTAATTATAATAAAGATAAATAGTTTTACCTTTCTGCATCAACTAATGCAATTTTGATAGCTTTTAGAGGATCGACAATGCTAGCCTTTATCATATCAACATACTCACCTGCAAGTTGCAAAAAAAAAAAAAACTTATTAATTAGACTCAACATATAAGAAAGAAAAAGAAACTTCAAAAATTATCAATTTAGTAAAAAAATCATCAATTTCAAAGATCAAAGTAGCCAATGCTTCACTCTCTACATCCTCTGCTACAATCAAAAGAGGCCTTTGTTTCTGTGATAAATGCAACAAGAAATTATATTATTTGTCAAAACTTATCACTATGTACTTATGAACTCAAGAGCATTCAAATTTTCAAACTAATCGACATGACTACCTAATTTATTTCTATCACATACACTTTGGGTATACAAGATCATTGAGAATCCCAATTATTGAACTATAAAATTTAGCAATGCAATGAAATTATATCTTAAGTAAAATGTAAATCAAGTCAACATTACATGTCTCAGCTTATAAATTAATCTCAATTGTATATACACCTTTGTCATATAGCTTAAGGACATCTACAATAGATATGCATAAAATTAATTTGGTGGAAAGGCTTTAAAAAATTTCAAGCGAATACAATTCATAGGTGTAAAGCCAAATTCCACAAACTTTGGCAACATCCTCCCTACCTATGCCAAAATGGGAGCTTTGAAACAAGAAATGAATATCCATCAATGTATAGACAATACATGGTAGTATCCCTATAAGAAATGTGGTCTATGGATTGCAATATTGTAGGATATGAACAAAATGGATTTGTTGAAAGGGCTTTAGAAAATTTCAAGCAAATGCAATTGGAAGGTGTAAAGCCAGATTCCACAACCTTTACCACATTATCTGTAATTTTGGAAAGAAAAGAAAAAGTAATTACATCAATCTCATGCAACATGTCATGACATGATTACATAGGCTTTCAACCTAAAATGGGGAAACATACAAATATTGAGAATTAGATATCAATTTGACCTACAAGTATGATAAAGAGTTTGAGGAAATAACTATTTATATTCTTTAAATATTGATGGAAAGGCTGAACAGAAAAATATCAATGTAAAAAGAATGATGAAAGCAAAGTGCACCATATAAGGTAAAACAATGGCAAGAAATATAGTCTGAAAGGGGAAAACACATAATAATACAGTAATAATAATAACCAACAATGGATATATAAACCCTCCAACCATACAACTATAATCTCAAAAAGTATTGTAAATAAGGAAATTAATAGTTTGAATGCAAGTAATCTATGTCAATTGTCAAACATTAATATTCTCTAGTTTTCACCTAAACCCGATTTAATAAGTAATAAGAACTTACTGGTAATCATGCCTGCACACCAAAGTGACTCATATAGGTAAGAATAACCTCCCACTCCTACAATAATTTTTTCATGGTCACCATTAGTATGTAAATCATGGGACAAGGAAATAATGAAGTTTCAATATGGGTATCAACTTTAGTCAATGGGACCCCCAAGTTTACCAAATGCGATCGATTTGTTAGAAAATTCAAAAATAATCTGATAAGCTTGACACTCTCGATTATTTAGAAAAAAGAAAATGTGATGGCTATTATCTATAAGTCTCATGCACAATCTTGTGGGAAAACTTGATCCATCATGCTCATTTGCTTTGCACCCATCCATGTTACTCAAACTAAGAACAATTGAATAAGGCCATGGCTTGATAATCTTCAAAAACCACCACACCTCATTTATGCAGATAGTATATCACTAGCTAAAATGAATGCATTTTGGCTCATATGATACAACACTAAATGAGTGGATAATGGCGTGTAGATGAAAAACTCTATTCTAGGTACAAAATGATTCTATTTACTCATGGACTTGGAAAGGCTAGGGAGTATTAATAGGAGGTAGAGAAACAAGCAAACCAGTGGCCTTGCTCTCAGCAATAGTAATACCCTGTCTATAGATAAAGAAAAGGCTCACACTGAATGTGAAAAGGGGTTCTCCTCATAAAAGTTTCAAACTTAACCATTCATGAGAGAATCTCAAAGAGTTTTCTGCAAATCACTACAAAACCAGGCATAAACCCTAAAATGGTACAACATCACAAAGGAAAAAATCCATCGGCTAAAGAAACACCTTGTAATGCCCAAAACTTACCAACACAAACTTAGCTAAGGACATAACACAAATACCAAAATTTCAACCTCAAACTTAAAACTAACACGCGAATAGGTTTGTTTTCAAACAAGTGTGGGGAAACCTAAGGGGCCAGACCTAATTCCTCGGGGGCTCATCTATGATGGCCTTGCCTACGTACGCGCAATGCAGAGGAACCGTAGTTCGACACATGAGTTTGGTTCAGCTCATAATTGACTAACCAACAAGAACTCCTATCATCTAGATATTATTCATGACTAGTCTACCAACACTTTTGGCTAATGCATGCAATGTACCATAATGGTCAAAATATGAAATAAACATTGCTAATAATTTTGATCATAAAATTCAGCTAACAACTTTCAGCTTCTTGATTTGCAGCGAAATAGACAATACTAAAATACCCATAATTTTCACTCTGTTTGTCCAAATTCAAAAGTTTAATATGTTTTGGAAAGGGAAAGACACGAGGAATAAAACCTAGAAAATGTTTATCATGAGTCCTCAACGTGTATGAACAGTTTATTCTGCAACTAAGTTCATTGGATTCATATATTATGCTGATCTCAACAAAAACACATTTCAAAATTAGATAAGAATGATGTCATAAAATAATACGTTAATTTAGTTGAACATAGATGTGAGAAAATATCAAATCATTTCAATAAAAAACCTGGATGTAAATGAATATCAAATTATTTCTATAATTAAAAATTCACAATCAAAATAAATCTAAACTAATTCAAATAATAACTATTCCAACTATGGATCTAGAAATAGTTATTGTTCATTACCAAAAGATAAATATATATATAGGCTAATAATTAAATCCCAACAGTATTCTCCAATTTTTTTTTTCTATTATGAATTTAACTATTTATGAAACTATTGATTAGCAGTTCTAAATCATGTAAGAAGGAAAAAAAAAACATATCCGAAGCTTTATATTACAGCTCTATATTTATATATTAATGTTGGCTGTAGTTAGTATTTTGATCCATATTTTGAATTGGCTGTAGATAAAATTATCATTTACGATCACAACATGGTGCATTCAGTGTATGCTCTGATTATGCACTTATTTTTTCAGTCCCAGTATTCTTTCTTGGCCTATAACGGACATTTATTTTGAAAGTGGCACCCTAACACATTAGAATAATGGAGTAAGACTGCCACCATACAATTTATATATATAAACAAAACTATCGTTCTCCCCTAATTAACCTTTAACATGAAGTTTCATATTCCAAATTGGAAATTCATAAAATATGGGCATCATTTGATGATCATCATGGTACAGCAAGATCGTCAAACTACTACTCCAGCTAAATAAAACTAAATACAAATTCTTATCCTTTAAATGCCTAAAGAATTAAAATAACATACAAGACATTTTGACAGAATGATCTGGAGGATTTCTTTTTTTATGTGAAAGGAGGATGTATTGACAAGGCGTGCAAATTATAGGAAGAATGCCTTTAAATTTTTATTTTATTTTTTTGCATGAAACGCAAATAGTCGTAGGAGATGCATGAATAGTTCTATGGTAAGACTTTAGATCTTCTCTTTTTTCTTTTATAGATAAATTGTGAATGTTTTAGTCCAATGCTTCATTATAACACTTAGTTTATATTCTACAGTCAAGATGTATTAAAATCTGCTATGTGTATATACTTCAAATTCCAACAAGGCTTAAAAATGAAAGATGATAATTTTCTTAACATTGAAACATAATTTATATCTTGTACTCTCCTATTTTATAGTTTCAACCACAATGCTTCGTACCATTCAAGACATAGGTAGAGTTGGCTCATCAACCCAAATCTTCAAGTCTTCACACTCAAGATAAAAAATATACTCCTAAGCATGCAGTAGACTAGATTGAAAACAAAACAAATTCTAGGCACTAAATCGAAGCTCAGACATGCCTGCAAAATGTTACTGCATAGACAAGGCAACGGATTCTCTACTAACTGTTTTGGATTTTTTTTTTGTATGGTTTATAAAAACTTGAATAGAGATACAGACATAGAGGCAGTTTATATGATGGTGAATCATAAAATGAAGTCCAATGTTATGAGGAAAAAAAAAATCACTTAGCAATAGAACAATAGAGGCGGATGTATCTCTACTAATTAGTTGAAAAAAAACTTACCTTGTTACAACGATATGCCTCTCGTACTTGTGCAGGATGAAAACCTATGTTTCAATTCGCATTGCTTATGCAACAAACACTTTGAAGACCACCACTCAATCAGTCATATCGCCTCAAGAAAACAAAGGTATGCAAAGGCATAGAGGCCCCAGTTTGTGGACTACCTTCCAGATTGAAGTGACTCTCTTATGCGTGCCCCTGTAGAATCTTTTTTTTTTCCTCCATAGCCTACAACCTTTTTCATGGTTAAATAGATAAGAGCCTTAAGGATTTCACCGCATCCATCCCACAAGATAACAATAGTAAAAAACATAAAAAAAAAACAAAACAAAACTAATAAAACCAAAACACTCTACATGCATTCGCTCTAAAGATTTAGGAAGTTTTAAAATAAAATAAAACAAATCAAACTTAAACTTCTAAAATGGAAACAATAGATTTTATGCCAATTGGAATAAAATGAAGATCTTTAAATTTATTCCCTCGATCTTACATGCCTTTTTGTAATCCTTTTTTTTAATTTAATTGAACTATATTTATAGCAAAAGTTTCTTTATTGACCAAATACTCCATATTTTACAAAATAGCAAATCAGTAATAATATTTTAAGCAACACTTTGTACTTATCAATTTGATACTTTTCTTAATCAACACTGATACTATTTGATATTGAATAACATGCTAATTCTAGTCAATAACGAATATTTTTCCCTTTTTATTTTATGTTCAATCATTATCAATGTCAAATGCTAATCTTAATTTATTCAAAACTACTAACAATATTTTCTAATCCATTAAATATAGAATATATATAGACAATAAATAAGAAAGTGAGATTCTAATGTATATCATTTATTTATATAATTCAATTACACAAAAGTCAGTATTATAATCATAAAAATTGGGTGAGGTGAAGTCGAGTGAATCCATACCTCTTATTTTGCATCCATCATTAGTCAAAACCTTATATAAGTATGAAGCTTGTTTTCCACCTTGATTCCATAAAGACTATACTTGGATCACACTCAACCACCAACATTAGTACAACGTAAATTTAATCATCCTCAACATAAGAAAAAGTAGTTATAAATTGCCTTAACCATTTAGCTCAGTCACAACTTGATCAGTTATTTATTTATTTATTTATAATTTCCTTTTAACAAGATTACTTTTCCAAAAACACGAAGTGATCCTTATATGTATAATGGAGAGTTGGCCAAGTGGTCCTACACACCTATTGGTGGAACAGAGGAGCCAGTTCCATCGATAGCCCAAAAAGAATGAAAAGAGTAAAGTAGTGGCAAGAGAAGCATCAGAGAGACTCTCCAATATTAGTGGGAGTAATGTTGAAGTCTCATTGATAGCCCGACAACACTTGAACTCATTGATGAGAGGATTTATCAGCAAGAGTGAAACACAAATATTATTGAGGGGACATAAGGATTGAATGATTAAATAAATCATAAAATGAAAGATGGAGATTTATGAAAGGATAAGTATAATAATCACAACATGATAATATTTCATATAGCAATAATACAAAATGCAATTATAAAATATTTCACTTGAAAGAGAAATATTTATACCCAAGGAATTAAATAAATTTAAAGGGTTTTTACTGAAGGAATATGGTGGAGATACATATGGGTGAATGCAAGATGAAATGTTCTTACCAAGGGAGAGATAATTATTTTACCTGGAGAATATTTTAATAATTGAGAATGAAAATTTTATTTCTCATGGTTTCTCTTTAATTTCTTTGTACTTCTTTTAAATTTTTTTTATTAATTTGGCATTGCACTCTTTTTGTCCATTTCTTGTCTATTTTCACCATCTTCTTTTTTTCCATTCCAAGTTCTCCCTCCTTTCAAGGAGCATTGTCTACAATTTATCCTAAGTTTTTCTCTTCCTAATGATGGAACAGGAAGTGTTATCCAAAATTTTGATGTTAAAAATCTTGACATAGTTAAATCCAACAACATTGTAAGGATTAAAATGCAACTTTTAATCCAACCATTCACAACTACAATTTGATGTATACTACCTAAGCCGAGAATCAATTAACAACAAATTGAGTTGGCTACAATCATACAATTTTATTGAGAACATAACATGATAATGGTCTACACAATACCAAGAATGAGAGTAAGGGTAATGGGTTGCCCTGCTAGTAATACACAAAGAGGTACATTGTCTCATTGGCTTGTCCCCAATTGCACATGAATCAAAAATATCTAGAGGGCACTTAATGCATTAATGTTTGTGATGGGATAAAAGGAAGCAGCTAGTTTAGTAGTTCTAGGACCCCCTAGCAATCTCTTGCACTTGAAAGAAAAATCTCCAAGGGGATCAGAATAGCAAAAAAAAGAAGTTTCCAAACAACATTTTACTACTATAAAGGAATCATCTATAATCTCTCTAATTTGTACTACTACAAACACTTAGAATTTGTAACAAAAACTCTAACTACCAAGTATTTTCTATTGGATCACTAAAAGTCATTGTGGCCACTAACATTTCAAGCCCTAATATAGCATTATACTGTATAAGTGTCATTTACCCATCTTCTAAATTTTGGAAGTAAAACATTTCCATTTTAGAAAGCCTTGTCATTTTCCCATTTTCAAAAATTTTAGAGGGAAAAAGCTTCACCCATCTCCTGAATTTTTCCCAGCCCTTTATAAAAATACTGTGGATGTTAAAATCTGCAAAGTGGTTAGTTTAAAACAAAACAACATTTTAACATCCCTATGAAATAATGAAACATATCAATCATGCAATAAAATGGAACAATAGAAACTAAAGAATGCATATGAAAGACATGATCCAACTCTATCTCATAGTGGATTGGCGCCACATGTGCTAGTGACCCTTTCCCAATCCTTGATAAAAAGCTCAAGATGACGAAATTGCTATAGATGATGGAGATGATGGACAAGATCTAATCTCAAATGAAGAGAGTGACCTTGCAAGATTGTGGAGGAGTTGCTTGAGGATGATGCACCTATTTAAGGATTTTCAAAATGCCAAGTGTTGAAGAGGGACCAATGTGGGATCAAAAACAAGCCAATGAGTTGAGGACACTTGTCATCATATGATTAGTTGATGTATATGCAAGATTTGGGAAGAGTGCCCAAGAGGGGGAATTTTTGAATTCAAATTTGCAATAAATTTTGAGAGGGGGACAAGAAAGGAGAGCAATAAATGCCCTGTTTGACTTGTCATGTTGAAGAAAATGAGGTTTTAATAAATCAATAAAATTGATTTATTGTGCAAGTGGCTAGGTCTAGATAATGCAAGTGGGATGTGATTAGTATTAGATTAGGATTAGATGATGATCATGCTGATTAATGCTGATTAGATTATTTTGACTTTTTGGACTTTGATAATTGATTTATTTAAATCAGAAAATGATGGAAAATGTATGATTTGGATTTGATTTAAATAAAGTCCTGATTTATTGGATGAATGGAATATGATTATGCATGATAAATTTGACATGTCTACATTTTGCCCCTCTTTGAAGCAATGTACTTGTTTGCTGGTTCAAAGAATAAACTTGCCGCAATCGAAATTAAATTTTTTGATTTTCGGATGCCCTGAAAGAAGTACACGGTACATTGCCCCTCGAGAGATCGAGCGAAAAGATTCGATTTGAGGGTCGATCTCGCGATAAAGAGGTTCAAAATGGGTGGTTATGGACGACGATGCAAATGAGATGATTTCAAGATGCTTAGAATAACAAATCTATATTATTCTAAATAACTTAAATGATGATATGATATGAGATGGATGAGATGGATGATGTGATATGCTGTGATTATGCAACGGGTGATTTATGAAATGCTTAGACTAACAGATCTATATTATGATGATGATATGCAATGCATGTGAAATGATCGATGTTTCCTATGATGTATGATATGAATGATATGTGGTATGCAGTTTATTGATGGTTTGCAGATGCAGGATGGATGCATGATGGATGCATGATGTTAGTGCGGGAATGAGATGATGACAAGAGAATCCAACAAGTCCATGATTGGTCGAGACTTTATTAGAGATGATGATGATGGTAGATAAATGTTGATGATTTGCTTATCAAGGATTGGGATTTTCAAAGGATACTTTATTTTTGATAACACGCCTAAGTACGATGCATCAAGGTATAAAGGACCAGGATGGCGTTGTACTTAGTGTGATGGACTTTGACTCGACAAATAGATAGGAGTATTCTTGTTCATACGACATACGAAACCTTGCTAGGATGCACTTTAGAAGTCTCAAACATCTGGGACCAAAACACGGAAAGGTATAACCAATCAATGCAATAGTCAACAAGCTATCTGAAACCTCCTCCATACATATCTAACAAAGCAAGTATTCTCCAAGTTATTTTACAAGAACGTCCAACAAGCACAACAAACAAAAGATAATGATCGTTGCCCCATTCCTATTTCTCTAAATCCTCTGTTTTGGGATATCATCGAGACGTCCTTGGAATGAGTGCAAATAAGATAAGTCAAAAGATAAAGACCAAGTAAATAAACAGACTAATGCTCTTCAATACCACTAACGGAAAAGGATGTGTTTTCTAAGGATGATAAGCGAAACTTATTGCCAAAAGATAATGCCCATTGTAGGAAGGATTCATCCTAGGACATGTTAGTGGATGGCGGCACGTCATTTCGTTTATGAGGGATGATTGATATGGGACAAATTCAGATGATGGTGTTACCGATATGAAGAGATGACCAATTTGTTTACTCACTGTCCTAGACTTAAGACTTGATGCTTTTGAGTTCTACTTTTTAACCTGCTAGACTTGTTTCTAACTGTTTCACCAAAGGTTGATGATGACGATCGATTTATTATGAATGGTGTTTATTGCGGGTGCAAGCGAGATGAGGCGGATGGATTTTTTCAAATATTTGGATGTTTTTGACATTTTGCAATGTTTTGAGGCTGTTTTTGGATTTTGATGTTTTTCAGATGTTTTGGGGTTTTCTGAGATTTTACAAATGTTTTGATTTTTGATTTTTCGAATTTTTTGGATTTTGTGTTTTTTTCTAATGTTTTTGGATTTTGATGTCTTTTGAATATTTTTGGATTTTGATGTTTTGATGTTTTTGGATTTTGATGTTTCAGATGTTTTTGGATTTTTGTATGATTTGACAATTTGGATATGGATGTGTAATGATATCAGTGCTTTGTTTGGGATTTTGTTTGAAAACCAAGCTAAGGTGGATAGATCAAGTCGATGGATTGATGATGATGATAACATTGTTGAGGATACACAACAATGCAATGATAGTGTTATGCAACACAAGGATTTGAAAAGGATTGATGATGATAACATTGTTGAGGATACACAACAATGCAAGGGCTGGATTGATCAGGATTGATAATGATAACATTGTCGAGGATACACGACAATGCAAGGATAGTGTTAAGCAACACAAGGATATCCCGAGATGATGATTTTTGATTGGATTTGATTGATCATGTTTGATGAAGCTTGGTTTCGAACAAAAGATGTTTGGATGATTTGATGTGATGTTTGACGTGCAGCTTAGATGCGACTGATATCAATTGATGTTTGATGAAAGATGAAGCTTGATAAGGAACATGTTCTCGTCAAAATATGCCATGGGCTAGTGCTTCAGATTTTGGATTGTAGATGTTTTGACCAATTTGATTTTCATATTTTCCAATGTTTGGATCGCCACATAAGTTGGAGGATATAGATCAAGATTTATTCTCGAAGCAAGATGTATATATCTGCCCCCAATGTCTAGCAATGTACGGAATGTGATGGATGGATGCTCGGATAAGTGTATAGATGGATGGATAAGGTAAGTACGCAAAGGATGCCAAGGATTACCTTGCGATAAGATAAGGTGTTCGGATAATGAATGCTCATTGGATAATGCTTCATGGCTTAGATAATCCTACATAGGATAGGATCAATGAAAATGACCCATGTCAAGATGTTTTACCATAAGCAAGCATAAAGCGTGCCCCAAAATTGTATCAAGATCAAGATAACCAAGATGATGGATGCAAATATATGTGAATGGTTCATGGATGGATGGATTTATTATGGATAAGATGGATGGAATGCCTGATTTATTATGGATGGGATGAGATGCTTTCATCTGAACTGGCGCACGTAGATGCTCGATTCCACACATGACACCTGTTTGCCAGGTTTTCATCATGGTCTTGTCCAAAGTGCCACTGTAGTGGTTTTCACTAGAGGACGATTTTTCTCTTTACTATTTTTTTTGATCCTTTTTCTGATTTTTTTGGATTTTTTGCTTTTTTGCTTTTTTTGTATTTTTATGAAAGATTTTAAGCTCATGCTGAATCACAAGGTGTTGCCGATGTAGATGCCCCTGTCATGACGTGCCATCGATATCCCACTTGAAGAAGCTGCTTTGCTAAGATACGTGCACTTGAATGCAACTTTTGGGATTCCTGATCTACTTTATTGATACCATGGTTAACTCGCTCTCTATGCGTACATCGCGATAAAGTGCCTTCGAATCCTTATGATGAAGGGTCGTTATACATGGTCAATATGAGAATTGGATATCATGCGTGGATGGATGGAGTGCGTTTATGGATAAGAGATGGATTGGTTGATAGTTTGGAACCTTTGACTCTCCAAACTTGGGAAGATGAGCAATGATGGGTGGATACGGAAGTGTGCGTGGAATTAGGACCAACTGCTTGATATACTTTGTATCGGCTTTAAAAGCCTGCTTTTGATTTTGTGGACATCTTTGATGGATACTTTTCCCTTTTTGATTTTGCCCCACAGTTTCTTTGACTGATGGAGTTTGATAGGGATGATCTTTCTTTGTATTCTTTGGTATCCATGCGTATTTGATTTGTCCATTATGCTTATTAGCTTCTTTTGCTTTGATAATTTTCTTCGTACTTTGATTCAAATCTTTCTTTTGACATTGGTCCCAATTCATGGATGGGGTGATGGGTGGATGACGATTCATGACGTGACTGGTTGTAGTATTGGCAATGGTTTCACCATAAAGATTCTTCGTGCTCCCTATGTTGACGTTTGCTTGAGACGAAGTTGCCCCCAGTATGGTGATAGCATCACCTTTATTCATTGATTTTGCTTGTTTTGAGATATCTTGTTCAGTAAACATGTTTTGACGAATGACCACTGTAGATGACATTGTTTCAATCTTCCGCTCTGCTATCTCTGGAATATATTGTTCTATCTGATTTTCTTCCTTGAGTGGATAATGTTTGATATCCTTATTCATGATGTCCTCAATCTAAGTTTGGGACATATTCGATCTTGATGTTGACAACTCTGTTTGACTGTAGGAGTTAAGAATCTGCTCTTTTTGTGTAACACAATCTTGTTCTTGATGAAGATCATCTATGTGTCCATCCATAGAAAGCATCTCATGGGTAGATGAATGAATATGCATTATGCTGGTGTGATCATCATTTGCGACATCTTGTATGGATAGGAGAGTGTCCATTAGATCATTATAATAGCTCGAAGATACAAATTCTTGATCTTGAATGATTTCAGAGTTGTTTTCGACATGCTTTGGATCAAGTTCTTGACATGGGGCAGCTTCAAAGGATGGATTTCTTATAAAGGACTTTTGGATGTCGACATTAGGCATGGTCAAGTTCAAGGTTCGTTCAGCATCTGTAACCATGCGGTCAAAGGGGATCAACATGTTTTGAAAAGGACCATTGCTAAACTTTAGTGAAAGATTTTGATCTTGCTTTGTAATAACTTCTTGAGATATGTCCTCTAACTCATAAGGCGTTGTAGAGACATTTTCAATATGGTCATTGGTCAATGGATCATGCATTATGTCAATTGGATCAAATAGTCCTAACACTCCTTGAAAGAGGTCACTAAAAAGTGGCTCTTGATGTATGGTGAGTTTATCATCGGATTGTGTAGATATATGTTCAATGTGCTCCTCGATGGAGAGGTGTTGATCATTGTTTTCGACAATTGCGATGGAGAGATTGTGAATGTCTTCGACCATAGAGTCAAGTGATATTGATATTTCTTGAATTGGCTCATTGTCAAGTTTTGTTGGTGGATTTTGATCGTGATTCAAAAGTGACTCTTGACATATGTCGATTTGATCATTGGATGAAGTAAACATGTGCTCAGTGATGGATTGATCTTGATCCTTGTTTTCAATAGTTGTCATCTTTTGTGTTTGTGCTTGTGTTGGTTGGGTAGCTTGAGAGGCTTGGGCAACTTGAGAGGATTGTTTTACACTTTGAGCTTGTGTTGCTTGTTGCATGGCTAGATATTGTTGGTATCCCTTTTGAAAAGCAGCTTGTAATGTCACGTTGTATGGGATTGATGTGGTGGAAATTGGTGGTGGTGGGGGTGGTGGTGGATTTAGAATCATGTTGGATGTAGTGAGAAGTGTTTGAGATACGCTCGGAGCGATTATGGTAGTGAGAGGTTGAGATGTGATGGGTGTGATAGTGGTGTTTGGAGTGATCGAAGTGATAGAGATGGTTGGATTGACCGAGGTGATAGGTCCTTGGGAGACCGTATTTTGATTTGGGATCAATGTTGTTGTTTGATTAGATACCATTTGTTGGTGCGATGTCGATGGTATATTCAAAGGATTTGTCATGATGGTTTGATTGATGTTAGGTGGATTGATTTGGATGGCGTGATTGGTGTTAGGTAAAGGGGGAAGCCCTAAACCAAGGAATGGTGTTGATATGGGTAATGGTGGTGGAGATTTCCCTTGGCGCAATGCCTCAACTATTTTGGAAAGTTCCACAATTTGATCTCGCCAAATTTTTTCTTGATTTTGATCTTGACTCACTTGAGATAATTGATTTGGCTCTTGTTTAAGCGGATTTAGGATGCCTACTTGCGGTTTTTGAATGGGATTATGGGAAAATTGACTTTGGATAATGTTCTGATTTGGCATGATAGGATGAACATTGTTGGTATTGGGAATCATTTTTCCAAAGTTTTCCGAGTTAGGATTCATGTTTCGAAAAGTTGCACTTGGTACATCCACATTTGGTTTGTAGGGATTTGGTGGAATGATGTTGCTCGTTTGAAGGCTCATGTATTGATTGTTTGGAGGATAGACTTGTAAGTTTGGACTTTGATTTAAATCTATCATGGGGAGATGTGTTCCAAAATTCAGATTGGGCATACTCACATTCGTTGTGCTATTGATATTCGTAGGAGATAGTGATCCTATGTATGGATGTGAGTTTCCATAATCCCATGATTTCGTGAGGCTTGGATAGTTTGGTTGGTTTGGACCGCTCATGATGTATGAATCTAGTTTATATTCTATGTTCTTCTTGTGTTTTGGCCTTGTTGCAAAAGTAACCTCTAAAGTTCTTAGGACCAATGGCGAGATGGAGAATGAAATGTGAATGATATGAGTGTTGAATGTTTAGAGATTTTGTATCAATGCTAGACTTAGGGCTTTTGATTTTGATTGTTTGATGTGGATGATGAACTTGTAAACCCTAAAATGTTGGATGTTATCTTAGGATGAACTTGTTCAAAGAGGTGATAATTTAACTAAGTGTGCGTGGAAGGATTCATCCAAACACACCTAACTAAACAAATGATTTTGATTTGGTTTGGAAATGTACCCAAGTCTAGGTAATGACGTTTTCAAAGCTCTAAAGTTGTTTGTGGGATGATGTTGATAAATGTTTGAGGTGGATGAAGTGTTTGATTTTGATCCTAAGAGACTTAGAGAGACTTTGTTTACTAGGCCAAGGTATTGAAGAACACACTTTTCTCTAAGAGCAATCAAAAGCACATGTGGGGTCCAATTTGTTATCTTTGCTTATTATTTTACCAAAAACACTCTCTTTGATTAAAGTTTCAAACTAAGATGTCCAATGTCTTAATTTCTTTAAACCCCACAAGATATTTTATGTGGAAATTCAATGAACTTAAGGCAAGGGTTTTCCTATTGTTTACTCAAGAAGACAAATTGAGGTATAATCCAATGCTTAGGAACCTCTACGAACGTGAATCCGCTAGGGAAAGCAGTAACATATGGATTGAGTCAATGATATTTGTCTTAAAGAGGGTTTGAAATTTTGAGAATCATGTTGAATGTTTGTTTGCAAAATGTTTTCGAATACACACTGTGTTTTCAAACAAAGAATAATTACAAGTCCTATGGATGTGATAGACAATGTTTGTTGAGTCCCCACTTGGACAAGTCCAGCTACGCCTACTTTTAGCGGATGGTTAGATGCTTGACCCCACTGGCTCCCCTCCACGGCACTCACTTATACGGGGCAGCCAAGCACCAACACCCATGAAACTCCCATGGCATGCTTTCCATCTCTACTAAAAGCCGTAAAATTGTGGGAACCCAGCGCCGTTCTTGCAAACAGATTAAGGATTTGGCAAATTCACATAGGTTACGGTAAGGACTTTCGTTCGTGGAGATTGACCCATACGGCAAGAGTCCCCTTTCGGATCCATCTTGTCGGAGCCAACCGCGTGATTATGGCATTTAACCAAAACCCTCATTTATATCCCGGCTGGAAATACTCTTGGCTTTAGAGTGTTACCGGTTGAGTCGTGCTTGGGTGAGTACTTTTCCCAAGGCCCTCTAAGATAAACAAAGAGCAAAGACACAATCCGTAACTCGATCGATCTTTGATGGCACAAAGAGAGATGAAAATGCCCTACTCACTGCACAAGATGTTCAATTTTTAAGCCCAAATTGAAGTGTTTCAAAGCAATAAAATGTATTTTGAGTGTTTCTCTTGCACCCTAGATCGCACGAAGCGCAAGGGGAGAGGATACGCACTCAAAAGACAAAATCACACAATTCAAGCACTTGTTAGTTTTATAGCCTTCAAAGCAATTGTGTGATTCATTTTAAAGCACCAAGATGAAGTGTGAAATTTGTCTTGTTCAATTTGTTAACCTTAAACAAAATCTAGTCAATGTTGCCTAAAGTTCGTTTTAACCCCTTTGCAATGAAAATTGAAAGCCTAGACAACGTTTGTTTTAAAAGCCCAAAATCAAAATGAGTTAGCCTAAAACAGAAAATTAAGGCATAAGGCAAGCTCTCCAAGCATTTAAAAAATGCTTTTGTGTTTCAAGTTTGATGCTTGAATCTTGAACTCCAATTTCACCTTTGTTTTCATTCAAATCCAATGCTTGATTTTAATGTCGATTTCACCTATAAAATATTTTACGAATAAAAGTTAGATATAAGTGATAAAGGTATACATAAGAAATGTCAATCATTGAAGGAACTATTGTTTTTAACATTTCCATGCACAAAAGTAATAAAAGCACAATTGATTTAAGGATTTCTATGTTTAGTTCAAAAGTCACACCCCTAAATAATGATGGATAAATGAAAATAAAAGATGTGCCCAAGTATGGGGAGAATTAAACCAATATCAATACGAGAATCATCTTCAACTGACTTTGATATGCAACTGAGGCATTTATGATGCCCAACGGTATTTTCCTGCACTTGTCTGCAAAAGGTGATTAGACAAATACGGAGTTACTTCAATCAAATACAAACAGCTAGATACCCGTATCTAGTTGTTGCCTGGTTAAATGCGAGTAGCTAGTCGCCTGCCAGAAGTTAGTTTGATTAAATGCAAATAGCTTAAATACAATGCGTAGGAGACAACTAAAAGCTACGCAGCTTGTCACATGGAGATGGTGGACTGAAACTGAACAATATATTTGTTTAAACCAATGAAAATCTTTTAGCCATTTCAATTTAATCTACCATATTCTGACACTCAAACGTAATTAATAAGGGTCTGATAATTATAAAAGATTTAAACGCTTGAAGCTGCATGTCATCGAACTTTACACCTCTACTGCCATAGTCACTACTTGGCTGGTACCATGTTCTGCAAAGGATGAAGATGTCGGCCCTTTTTACTACATCCATATTTATTCTCCAACTGAATAAGGAGGATATACATGCTCACAAATAGCAGACCATTGAATCCTATTACCAATATTCACAGACTTGTTCATGTGGGAGCCATACTGTTTTAATGCTCTCACAACTTCAAATCAACACTTGATAGATTTCTTTTATTTCAGTCATTAAGGATACGCCATCGACCAGTGTGGTTAGTGGATTGATTTGAAAGAAATTTCAATGAAATGACGTCTCCTCTATCCCTGTGCATAAAAACAATGATGGTGCATACATACCGAACTTAAAAGATATAAGCGCAACATCTATCCTTTTAAAAGGTCAACAGCAATTTAATATTGCATTTCGGGCAGCAAGTGTTTAATACTGAAGGAAGCACGCATTAGCAAGTAGACAGATTTTTGAGGAATTTACAGCCAGGACGCTTAAGACCAGGTGTGAGGATTATTCTTTGAGAGCTCCTCTAGGACGTTCCAACTTCCTAGAATGTGAAAACGTGTTCACTGGAAGGGTTCTCATTGACATTCTGCAAGTGACTCTACCACTTTTTTGGAAGTTCCTACTGTAGTGGCAGGAGGTATGGACAAAGTGTATGAACTGTGTGAAATGACGTCTCAGCAAGGACCGGGACTATTTGATATGATGCCTCAATAAATATGCATGGCAGAAATTTGAAGGCTAGATAAAGCTGATATCGATTTGGCTCTGGACTGAATCTGATGTATATGATAGCATAGCCGCGCATATGTGTCTGCATTTATTTCTTACAACAACGTCAATTTGCAATTCTTCCTTGCTTATAGGAAATAAAAACAACCTATTTAAAATCTATTGGTGCAATGAATTGGAAATGAACAACATTTAAGGTGCAGATACATATACACTTAATGTTATTGGTTCGCATACCAACTATAAAATGCCTATGCAGAGATGAACATAAATGCTCTTCATTTTTTCCAGAGAAAACATAACTAGAAACTCACAGCAGCTCGCAAGAATTAGAAAAAATGTACCTTATACAGGATATCTTACACTATTTATTCAACACTTTGAATTGAATGATATCCGTAGCATATTTTTGCAGCTGTGTGAATCAATGGCTGAAAGACTTTCAGTAGTTGGCATGGTATGAGAGACAACCCTTCGCTGGAACGCAGGATTTTTGGGTCCGTGCAGTATGCCTCTATTACGCAGGACCTATACAGCACGCGTATGTGAACGTATATGCCCGCGTATGCTTGCTCATGCCTGTGTATGCCTCTGTTGATCCATAGTTTGTGATTGAAGGAGTTTTATTAAGCAGGATCTGTACAAAATGATTTAGCAACCTTGACAGCGTCCCCCTGTGACCGATGTTCTCCAAACTAGCAAAGCTATAGATTGTAACATCTACGATTAAGCATTTAGAACACCAAGACATATAAAAATCCACGCTATAGAATGAGAACACTAGAACAGATAAAAAATCCACTAGGGATTAACTCAAAGACGTGGAAGGACGCTTGAGCTTTTATCGACTAAAAAGGTGGACTGCCATGACTACAAGGTATGCTCAGGATGGTCGTTTGGATTGACAATGCCTGCGAGTTGTTTTGACAAAATGCTGTAGAAGCATGACAAAGCACGTGACCTGTTAGACAGTCCGCCTGATAGAGAGATCTTTTCCAACGCACTCTCTACACAGTTAGCAAGCGCAATATTGAAAAGGTCTAAACTTTCACATAAATGCTTTCAACAGGTGCAAAGTCAGACCCTTTACCAACAAATGATTTTCCATACTGATGATGTTTTAGATGAAATATACAGATTACTTTGAGCTTTCATAAATTGTTATGCTAAAAATCATTCGGTCCAATGCAAAGATTAGCAAGCAGTCAGGCATCATCTATTTATCACTGGCGAAGGCAAATCTGACAAGCAGCATTGTAAAATGACAGCAAGAACACATGACAAGTCCAGAATGCATTGCATACTAAACCTCAACGATGATGCATACTAGGCCCTCCCTCTAGCGCCATTTTGTGGATGTTAAAATCTGCAAAGTGGTTAGTTTAAAACAAAACAACATTTTAACATCCTTATGAAATAATGAAACATATCAATCATGCAATAAAATGGAACAATAGAAACTAAAGAATGCATATGAAAGACATGATCCAACTCTATCTCATAGTGGATTGGCACCACATGTGCTAGTGACCCTTTCCCAATCCTTGATAAAAAGCTCAAGATGACGAAATTGCTATAGATGATGGAGATGATGGACAAGATCTAATCTCAAATGAAGAGAGTGACCTTGCAAGATTGTGGAGGAGTTGCTTGAGGATGATGCACCTATTTAAGGATTTTCAAAATGCCAAGTGTTGAAGAGGGACCAATGTGGGATCAAAAACAAGCCAATGAGTTGAGGACACTTGTCATCATATGATTAGTTGATGTATATGCAAGATTTGGGAAGAGTGCCCAAGAGGGGGAAATTTTGAATTCAAATTTGCAATAAATTTTGAGAGGGGGACAAGAAAGGAGAGCAATAAATGCCCTGTTTGACTTGTCATGTTGAGGGAAAATGAGTTTTTAATAAATCAATAAAATTGATTTATTGTGCAAGTGGCTAGGTCTAGATAATGCAAGTGGGATGTGATTAGTATTAGATTAGGATTAGATGATGATCATGCTGATTAATGCTGATTAGATTATTTTGACTTTTTGGACTTTGATAATTGATTTATTTAAATCAGAAAATGATGGAAAATGTATGATTTGGATTTGATTTAAATAAAGTCCTGATTTATTGGATGAATGGAATATGATTATGCATGATGTAAATTTGACATGTCTACAAATACAAAGTGAATTTTTTCACACAATTCAAAATTATGTGAACGAGGTTGCCATTTGATTAAATTCCTAGACCATTTTCTTTTAGAACACATGTATAAACCCTCATTCCATCCACTCAGACTATTCATAATTTTAAGAACATGAGATTGTCACAGTCCATGTAAATGAATGAAAAAAGATTTTGGGAAAAATTGCATATTTTGTTTGTATCAACGTTTTGGATCACACTACATAATCCATCAACACAATGAGTAAGCAAATATAATAGGATTGTTGAATTAGCACAATAAAGAGCATAGGGTGCCAAAGGGGGAGGTTCAACAGCATGGAAGGAAAGAAACACAATCCCATTTTTAAATTGTGCTAACTTTGTAATCCTATTGTTTTCACTTCCTCATCCTGATGATGGATCAGAGGGTATGATGTTTTTTCCACAATATTTTCTCACTTATTGATAATTTGTTAATGAAGTTAATTAATATGATGTATTGAAATATACTATTATTCACAACAATTGATACAAGTAGAAAGTTTTGAGGAATGGTCTCAAGCATAAGGAGTTCACCTGATGACTATTGAGCAAGACTACTTCTATAGGCCAGAAGCTTTTGATGGTTTATCCACAAAAAATATAGAAAAACTTGAATCCTTCATAACGGTGGGCTCCTAAGCTTGAAATAGGGAACAAACCTTTTTTAGTTTCATACTAAACGCAAGAAGCTAACAATGCAATTTTAATGAAAAACCTACAAGAATGGTCTTCATTTAAACAAGAAAAACATATTTCTATAACTTTTGGTAGTTCAAGTGATCATCAATTGTCACATCTCTAATTCTCATATCTATGTAATATTTACTTCAAGAAAGAATGGTCTTCATTTAAACAAGCAAAGCAAAGTGGCGAGCTGCAACCTAAAAATAAGGTTTCGACGAGGGTTTTAGAGCATGTTTTTAAAATGAAAATTATGGCCAAGATCCTAATACTTAGCACACATGAACATCACACCAACATTGATCCGTCATTGGAACCACGACCCAAGTCTCAACGATAGGCATAAACTCTACCGATGACATCCCCATCGGACCATCATGGGAATAGGAGACCTTGTCCCACCAATGGCCCGACGAAGCATTTCTTGTGATCGCTAGTAGATATATCATCACACAACCCCACAAAGTTAGCAATAGCTTTGTTGTTCTAAAATGTGTCTATAGACACAAGATCTTGTTGGTTCTAATTGATGAGTTTGGGATGGATGAGGGGTAATTTAGTACAGATAGACATCTTGTGGAAGAGGTTGGAAAGATTGTCTAAGGAGTTAGTCATGGTCCTTACATTGATGCATTTAATGTTGAGAGAGGGGACTTCTATAAGCACAAAATTGTCCTTAGTTCATTGGATTCCTCATTGGTGGAATGCATCCTAGTTTGTGGGTTATGTGATTGGTGTTTTTGATGGTGATTGGATCAAGAACACCTTGCTCATGGAGCTTGACCTTTACCTTTGTAATTCATGTTTTGGTAGATTCAAAGTGCCATATGATATGTTTCTTTGAGGAAGCATGGTGGAAAATCTTCATCTTGGTAGATCCAAGAACTGATGTCTCCTTCAATATCCTCATCAACTAGGAATCCATGTTGAACAAATATGGTGGTGCCAAATTGCAAAATTTCTGATGATTTCTTTGTTTGTGGATGAGGTCGCCCATAAGTTTGTGGGGAGAGTGGGAGCTTTCCAACATGAAAGGTATTGTGTAGCTCATATTCCCCACAACTAGTGTCGATGATCTTGACTTGGATTTTAGGAGAGGGAGTGGTGGATAATGATGCCAGATCCTCAAGATTGACTCATCCTCCTCTAATGTGTTAATTTTAAGACCATGGTAAGTAGATTCTTTAATTAGAAAGATATTTCAACTACAAACTGCAACTTCAATCAAAACAATAGACTTGAGTAGGACAAAGTGTAGACACATTGCTGAAAATATGAACAACAAACACTTTAAAAAAATTTGTTTACTAGATTGAAACTAAATTACACTTAAAAGTTTTTTTCTTTTGTATACATGATATGTTTCCTGCTATTAAGGTATGCGTCCAAGATATCTTTTATAATCTAAGATAATGTTCTAGGTTCTACAAAAACTAAAACATAAAAGGTAACTACAATAGAATATAAAATTCTTTATTTTATAAACAAAAGCAGTTTACCTTCATAAATTTAGAATCCTTCTAAACATAAAAAAGCTAGGAGATTCCAACATGCAACTAAAATAGGTAAAAAGAAACAAAAAAAACTTAAAGTTGCTTTCATCACCCAGCTGTAGGTCAAAAATGCTAAAAAAAAAAATTGATTTCTTGCACCCAGTTCTATGCGAACAATAACCAACCAACACATTGGAAAATATAACACAATAATCCTAGATTCTTCCAATGTGTGGTGTTGCTCCAAATTATCTCTATCACTATAAGGTATCTCTATCATTTTTTGAAATATTTTTGAAGTCAACATCTTTGGCATAGATTTTTTTTTCCATTTATTTAGATTGTAAAGGTAGGTAGGATGAGGGTCACAAGTTTTGAGATCAAGTTCCTTATAAATAGATCTCATATGAGTGGGCATACAAAATGTAGAGAAGGATTTAATGAGAAGGTATGATATCAGTGCAAGGTTGCGATCTTTGATGCCCACCAATTCAAAGCCAATGTGTGCCTTGGTGGTGAGTTTTGTTAACATGGCCCCTGGTACAACTATTAGAGTTGTTAAGAACCTTCAAGTATGTTCTAATTGCCACACTATATATCCATCTACATAGAAGATTCTAATTCCATCTAGCATATCCATCATCTATGGATCCACATGCAATGTATCTCTCCTAATTTAGGTCTTCATCCAAATCTACAGTGCAACCAAGTTATCATTGTATCAAACAAATATATTTGTTGATCCTTTGAAAAATTGAATAATGAAAAGTTAGCCAACAAAGCATGCACTAGGTTTGTCTTAATCCAAATTCATCAAACACATGCTTTGTTCCCATCTAGAACATCACATTAATGAAAACTTCAAATATAATCAACCAAGAGATAAAAGGATAATTCATTGCATTATGTAGATTTTTTAGATTATTCAATAGAATAAGCTTATGATGATACCAACATCCATATCATCTAAAAATGGCATTAATTTTATCCATTGAAGGGTGAATTTAGCATTACTTGAAAAAACAATAGGCATGGGTGGGTGAAAGGATCTATCCTAAAAAGTAGTGTTGGATTTATTTAGTATTCACGGAAACTGCCAAGTGTCCTAAATGTGTATTTTTTATCTTCTTACTAAGAAAGCTATTGTCTATCAAAAATAAAGGAATGCTGACTAAAGTAATCCCAATGCTAAGTTATGCAAGGAGGATTTGAACATTGAAGAATTTCTTGAAGGAAAGATGTGCTACCATCTCAATTGGTAGGAAATGTTGAAAGAAGAGATACTCAAGTAACATAAATTGGCTTCTACAATCCCCACATAAAATGAAAGAGAGAGGCCTCTAATGAATTACAGTAAAAAAAACCTTGATAGAATTCTCCAAGGATTATACAAATCCATTATCTCACAATAAGAAGATAGTTTCAAGAATTGCTATAGACAAAAAAATTGTCAGCATCCCACAAAATTAGTTAATAATCCCAAAATCATTTGTCTTTTGGAATAAATAATGCCAAAAATAAGTGACATCTTCATTGACAACTAGGTGTTCAACTTGGTTTCTTTACCCAATTCAATCTTTGGAAAAATAACTTGGGGATAGAGCAATGGCCAAGATGCTAGTTAAATCTGTGGTACATGTGGATCATATATGAATATAGGTTGACCATTTCCAACAACACTATTTTTTTAGTTGGATCCTAAAAATGTTGCAACTTATGTTCTTCTCTAAAACATCTGTATGAGGTTCAAATAGTAAAGAGATAGATGAAAGATAGAGGAATTAAAAAGATACCTGGATGTAGTTGGATGTTGATCAATCTCAGGCCGTTAGGAAAAAATTATTGTGATAAAGTTGTCTATCTCTTCTCATATTGAAAAGCACTTAAGGTAGTCATTTCAATATGACACAGATAATGCAGAACTTTCTGTGATAGGGAGTCTTAAAGGAGAGATAGATTCCTCTTCTAATATGGAAGAAGGGATATAGACTAAAAGGTGTTGGGAGAGCAGATATAAGGAGGATGAGCTTAATAAATTCATCACTAGTAGGGATGCTAGTATGGAGGATGTATTCAGAAGCTAATCAAATTTTGAGCTTCATTATCAGGAAGACATGTTTGGATTATATACGTCCATCTTAAATATTCACATCCAGGTTGGCACATCAGATATCCCACTCTTGGAACTTTATCCGAATTTGGAGAAACTTAGTGGGAAAATACTTAAGGTGGGAGTAAGAGATGGGAGGACATTGAATTTTTGTTAGAACTCATGGATGGAAAAATAGCTAGTGCCTTTTGTCCCTAGTCTACAAATAGACTACCTTATTTTGTCTGGAGCCTGGAGGTAAGAATTATAGGGGAATCAAGGATCTGAGAGGTCAAAAAAAGAGACTATAGAGACACTGTAATAGAAGGGTTTCTTAGGAAAAGGTAGATTTGTTGAACGTGATGTTCAAGCTGAGACATCATTGGGTCGGTTAAAAAATTGGGTGTTACATGGTGAAATTAGAATGAATTCACTTCCATCTGCTATTCAACATTAGGTAGAAGCTTTACAGATCTAGAATGAAAAAGGATTTCCAAAGGATAATACCTTTACCTAGATGGCAGCTCAAAAGTGGATCCTTACCCATGACACAATCAAGAAAATGGGATGGTAGAGCTTGTGTTTATATGATGTGTAATAAGAGTGAAGAAATAGCTAAGCACTTACTAGTCATGGTGAAGTAGCATTGACAATCTGGGCCTACTCTAACAGAGGTTGGGAAAGCATGAGTTTGACTACAAGACTTTGTCTCTTTGCTCTCTTCATTGGAAAGTCAAGTAAATAAAAGGATTCTTGAATCAATTGGAAAATATTTTCCTAGTTTGGTCATATAGGAAGAATGGAAAAAAAGAAACCACAAAACCTTTCAAGAATGAGAGAAAGTCCTTGCCAAAATTTTACTAACATTGAAGACACCTTTGAATTTGAAAATGTAAGAGGACCTATTTAGGGAAATGGAATCCTTGGAGAGAACTCCATTATCACTCCCTTTAATAAAGAGGTAAGAACAAATAGGCAAAAAATTTCCTCCATGAATGGGAAGTAACAATCCTAGGAGTGCAAAAATTTCAACAAGGCCTCAAACAGAAACCTTGCTAGAGCAGTTTGTTGATGGTGTTTTCTGTACAACAACAACTCAGACAGAATATAATATCCTATCTCTCTTGAAAGGTAAATCTCTATCACCAAGCCTCAAGAGATAACCCCAAGGTCTCTAATGTCAGGTCTTGACAATGCATAAACAACTCAGTGATAAATGTGAAAATGTTGGTAATCACAATGTGACCTTACTACAAGCAAAATACTGAATCTCAATTTATTAGATCTAACCATATGATGATACTTCGATCCCAGATTTAACCCAATAATCAAAGAAATAGAAAAAGACAAGGGTTTTAAAGAGGGTTCTAGACTAAATACTAAGCCTAAGATTAACAATGCAAATGACCAAATACTTGAAACGGACCAATCCCTCAATATTGATCTCTACTTGACCCAGATAAATTTGGAATCTTATAGAAATAGTGCAATCTTCTAAGGTGTTAAGATTTTCAAATCATGAACATTCATTCAAACAACCCTATTGCAATTGAAATGAATAAACCTTCAAAATTGAACTTAAGCACAAGGAATATGAAAAGTCCAGGCTAACTTTGCAAAGCAACTGACAATCAGTTGGTTGTGAAAAGTATGGACTGAGAGGTTGCTGCAACATTCAAGTATCAAATCACAAACATTATTAAATCAAATCTAATCTAAACATTAACCTCCTCAAAGAAATTTTAAAGATAGAAGAGCAAGAACCATGCAAGACAAGAGAATACAAGTATGGCACCAAATCACAATGTCATTATTTGCATTCAAATTATCCACTGTAGCAACAATTCTAGCTTTTGTTACAACATTTGCTTGAGAGCAACTACTTGCTAACTTGCTCTACTTACTTCTTACTATCTCTGCCTTACACCAATCTCTATATTCTAACCCTATCTTCTAACCCTAACAAAAGAGGCCAAATGCCAAATATATAGAAACCCTAGAAAACCTGTCAGCCTAGCAAGAGTTTCGCATCATTAATTAGGCACCACCAGTCGGCTAAGAGAAAGTCAAAATGGAACAAAGGAACATATTAAATGCATGAACTACACCTAGGTCGGCCTGGGATTCCCAACGCAGCTCGGACCAATGTAGGGCGCAATAATGGGGAAGCACAAACCCCGAAGTAGTTGGGCATTAACTACCCTCCCCTTTGTCTCTATTCCGATCTGGCCCTTCATGAACTCTCAAAAGCATCCCATCCAAGTCAGCTACTGGTGGCAAAGGAAAAACCCTAAGTTGATTTTCGATGGATGCAATTTGTTCTCTTGAGTGTTTGACCGGCTTATCCCAATCCACCTTATATGTCATATATTTATCAATAACTGCAAGGTAGGTGGTTGCATCATCCAGCTGGTGCTCAGAAAAAAAACCATCATCAAGTGGTGCGTAAACGTCCTACCACCAATTTCTCAACTGTTCTAGACTCAAATACTTGGGCGCGATCTTCCTTCTTCCCATCATAATTTCAAAGAAGGCAATGGATCCATTGTATACACCACTTAGGGTATCATCAATCTGCCTTCTTTGTTTGTAAATCTTCTTCAATACTTCCTACCTAATTTGCAATGTCTCATACCACTCCCATGGTTCAGCAGCTCTGGAGGAAGGAAGAATTCCATCACTTACCAACCTATCCCGGGTGTACTCCATGATAGCCCTGGTTTTCTGCAGAAGGAGATCTGTGTCCTCCTTATCTTGTGCCAACACAACCTTTAACCAATTAGTTGCCATGATGGCATCCTTCCCAGTTGACAAAATCTCCTTGATAGCCTCTTTACCCTTGGACCGCACCCCTTGCAACCAATTCATGGTGGTAACAATGGAAGCTTTCATCTTTTCTAGCTCAGTGATGGTCTCTTGAGGTAGAGGGTTCATAGCAGAAACTGAAGGGTTAATGGACTGCAGTGGTTTCTTTAAGTCCTCCAAGCATTTCCTGAGATTTTCATTTTCTTTCTTTAGCTCCTGCTTGGTCTTCATTTCCTTCCTCAATCTACCCACAATAACTACACTAGATCCCTCATAATCTTTAATGTCTTGCTCGACTGATGTAGGTCCTAGATTGAAAGTCCAAATATTATAATCCTTTTTAGCCACATTATCTCTATTTTTATCTGGAGCAAGGGTGGGAATGTGAACAATTCTATCATGAGCTTCATCTCTCTCAATCCTTGAGATCACCCTAGCCTTCTTCTTACCTTTATCTTTTCCAATCTTGGCTAGTAGTGCATCCCAATTCAGTGGACTATCTTCCATAACAACTTGTTTTCTCTTTATCTCTTTGTCCAACCAACCAGGGACAGTGGATTCCAATTGTGCCTCACTTTGTTTCTCCTCCTCTTGATCTTTAGGTGCCTCCTCACTCAAATTATGTTTATCAGAAGTCTCATCCATCTTACCTTCTTTCTCCTCAGCATGCTCATCTTCATGTATAGGTGAGGGAACCTTCACCATTTCCTCTTCTCTTGGAGGGACTTCTTCAGTTCTGACAAGGGAATCCGCATATTCAACCATAGGGGACTACATTATCTTTTCAATTTCTACCTCTGCACTATGGAGATCACTTTCATGAAACTCCTCTTCAGTATCCAGATGATCCTCAACATCCTCTGACTCACTAGGCCTACCTTGAGCTCCATGAGCGGAAGGCACATCATCAAATTGTTCCTCATAAGAAACCACCAAATGGAGATCTGCCTCAGGCACACTATCCCTGGGAGAAGGAGTCCTAGACCTCCTTGCATACACCTTGGCCTTTTCCTTCGAACTTTCAACATTTACCATAGGTGGGGCAACCTCTCCCTCCTCAACCTTGGAGCTGGCCCTCTTTGACAATTTTATGATTCTTCTCGTTTTGGGAACCGACACATCAATTTCAGAACCTTGATTTTCAGTCCCTTTCAGCTCAGATTTCTTGGTCCTTGTCCTCTATTTGGCCTTTGGTTTTCTCTATTTTTCTGATTCCTGAGCCTCTGTTTCTTGGACACCTTTTATCTTGATTTTGAACAGAGAATCCAACTTACCCTTGCCCTTAGGATCCTGCTCGGTAGATTCCTTAGAGGTGGAGTGGGGATCCAAATCTCCCATTAGTGCATAGGTGCAATGTACACCATTATTTTCTAGCTCCCATAGCTTATGCTTTAGCCACATCCTAGTAAATTTGATAACTGGATCCACTAGTTGTTTCAATTCTGTCTTTTCCTCCTCTAACCAATCCACATCACCAATTGGTCTGTCTTTTATGGCCTCATAAGCATGATCCTGGATCAAGTTTCCATCATCTTCCAATTGATCAGGAACTACCTTTACATTATACAATCGAACTGACTCAACTGGAAGTTGAGAGAATTTATTCTTTCTGACCTCAAATTCATCACTGCAATTGGCCCAGTAGTCCTCCAAATTCACCTTGTGGCAATATTCTCTGTTGGCCTTCTTTTGGGCCTCTCCTATAATATCAAACCTTGATCTCCTAGAATGAAAAGAAAGACCAAGGGTATTCATTTCTTCCTCTTAAGCCTGGGAAAAAGTAATGGAAGGACACGCTTCCCCAGTGCCTATCCTTAGGGGAAAATCTCCACCAAATCCTGTCTTGTGTTTGTCCTTCTTGACAATAGCATCAAAGTCACAAATCTGCCTAGTTACTTCCAACAATATAATGTGATCAGTGGGATACCTTGGAAGCCTATATGGGGCCCTTTGGCAGCCATCAATCCGAATGTAGGAGAAAGTTGGGAATTGAATAAACCAAGCCCCATATTTCTTGATGAGTTCTTTTGCTAGGTTTGAAATCCTGACTTGCTCTGTTTCCTGAAGCATTCTGGTGATATACATGATAAATGCATCATTTTCCCTCCTATAGTTCGAACCTCCAAAGTGCAACTGAGGGAAAACCTCATAGATAATATCCTGCCCGAAAATTCCCTTTGTATCCAATCCTTTGTAGGGGTGGAATCTTGCAAGTGCATAGACCAGATATGAAGTCATTGTGAAAGTCTTGGTCTGCAACACATTGGATAACTATTCATGGAGTACTCCACTAATGACCCATGCCCAATGGTAATTAATCTTTTCTTGTTCCATCCTCACAATCACATGGCACATCCAGCTCTCAAATGTACCAGCATTCTTCAATCCAACCACCCTGCTGAGAAGAGTGATGGCATCATAATATTTCTTCTTGAACTTTATCTTGAATAGTTGCTTGGGTAACTTAGAATAGTGAGACTTAGGCTTCTCCAGCCAAGAATTGATAAATTGTTGTGACCTCATAGTCTGCTCATCGTAGAACTCCTGAGCTACCCCCATGCTAAATGCCACCATGTGAGACTTGTCCAGCATATCAAATGTTTGGGAAATGGAGACAGGGTTGAGATTTGCTACAACCCTCCCCTAAGGACTAATTATTCTCTGTGTGTCCCGATCATAGTGCCTGGAACATTCAAGGACCAACTCATAACACTCCACTGTAGAAGGGAAACTAGCAACATGTGACAATCCTGATGCCATCATCCTTCTAGCCACCAAAGGAGAATCCTTAGCCGCCATTCTTTTTTTAAACTCTTCATAATCCCATGATCCAACATTTGTATCAGTCACCTCCGACCAAACTGAAGTGATTTTTCTCTCAAGGATCTTGCTCTTAATGTCCATTTTGATCCTCTTTGCATCAGACATTGAGGACCCAACTGCTACCTTACTAGATTCAGCCTGCATCCAACATGGAAATCATAATAAAAAACCACAGGAGAGCAAGGTTAATTCATCAATACATCGTTAGAATGAATCTCATATAGCCAGGGTGTTATTAAATTTTATATGAGATGTCCACAACAAATTTTGGGTTTCAAGACCATCCACGGAATCTGAGCCAAAGAGGAATTTTGGGAAATTCTAGACTAATCAGATTCTAATGGAATAATTAGGAAACACCTACTTAACCATTAAACCTGATCATGATCAATTAATAAATTACATGGGAAATCCAAATATGACATGAAATAATCATTAAATGCATTACAAATCATAAACAAATCCAATCATCTCACGTTCCTTTATATTTCATCATATTTCAGGAAAATCCATGAGGGACGGATTTCCGCAAAGAACGAGCCAGAGAGGAATTTCAGAGAATCAGAGAGACGCCGGATTTTGGAAAAATCTGAACCCGACGGAAATCTGCGGATAAGTCAAAACTCCGAACCAATCGGTGCAAAAGCATGTACTTCAACCAAACAAATTTCATTCGGAAAGAGGTCACACCAAGTGGGGTATGTCTTGTCGAACGGGGATATAGCGAACATATCGATATGACCAAAGGGTAGTTGGAGTAAGGTCTTGGTGAATCTTTTGTGTCTCACCAACTTTCGGGGTCCAAGCAAACACTTCAGTCAAACTGAAGTTTTTTGATATGATGTCTTAGCGAAGTTACGGTGTCTTGCCGACCAGTGATAGGTTTTGAATTCGGCAAGAGGTCTTGCCGACTACGTAATGTTTTGCCGACATGAAGTCTTATCGGTATAACCTCTGGCCGACAACATGTGGTCTCCCCAAAAAAAGATCTGAGCTTGCCAAGAAAGGAAGGTTTTTCCATGAAGTCTTGGCGACTGCTGGTAGTCTCACCGAAAGTGAAGGTCTCGACAAGAGATGTGAGCTCACCGAAAGGTCTCAGCAAAGCAAATGAACATTGATATAACTAATGGAGCCCGCTATAACCCCTTGTCGACTAGGGCTTGTCTTGTCGATGGACATAGAAGACTTTATCGATGTGAGAAATGATAATGTCACGACGATCAAATATGAACTTAGGAAGGCTTCTTGGTGAAATACAGGGTGATTGATATGACATCTCCCCGATTTTGAAGGGTCACAGCGAAGAAAATCCAGAAGGGACGGAGAGTCACAATTTTACCCAGATGCCAAATCAGTCATGAATTTCAAAAGTTCAACTCAGGACAAGTCAGGGATGGACCTTTCATAGATTTTCTTTACATTCTAGGTCAATTTTAAGATGAAATAACCTGACATGGCATTGCCCTAGGTTTCAAACCCTATTCATCTGCCACTAGTGCATAGGCCAGCTCAGAATTTGGTTGTTTCAATTGCTAAATTGTTACTAGGGTTTACTAAATACTCTTAGGAAAGATTCATCAAAATGCAGATAGAAAAGTGACGCAATACTGAACAACCCTAGCATGAAATGACCAAATACGTAGGAATTCAAATCCCACAGGCTCTCATAACATCAATGTGCCATTCATAATTCCCAATCAAAGGTAGGGCAATCAAACACATACCATTATAAAGCAGAAATCGATCCCAGAATCAGCAAGTGCGAAGCCTAATGGCGTCCACAAAGAACAGATGCAAGAATGTACAAGAAATTGCTACCAAATCGATCAATTCACCCAAACACCTCAAAACGAAGTCAATCAATCGCAAGACAACACTCCTCAGCTCAAACGATGGCAAATAGTAAGCATAATGGCACAAAAGATCCCAAAAATCAAGTTAAATACATCCTTCAAAGCACACACGAAGCCATTAATGCAATCGATAGGACAATCAGGAAACCCGGAAAGCCGATGACAGGGTGGAATCCGAGAAAATCCGGTCCACGTAGAAATCCATGAATAACGGAAATCCCCAAACCACAGGGTCCAGCCGGAGTCCAAGCGGGATCCGGGAAAATCTGACCAGGGTGGAAAATCTCGAATCCGAGTAAAAACCCAAAATTTATCTAGAACTTAGGATTTTCAAAGAATAACCCAGGGGAGACACTTAGGCAATCAAAAATAAAATTTTAAGCACATTCCTAAATAAGAAAAAAACCTCAAAAAGAAAGGGCCAAGACACCAAAACCGAAGCGAAAGAGGGTCCCTGCTTTCAGTGGGGCGTGTGTGCGAAAACTGCACAACAAAGTTGTTCCATGAGGGTTAGAAAGGAGAATCAATAGGTTCCTTCTTG
>VDFB02148727.1:0-11955 GCA_007258455.2 Sequoia sempervirens | reverse complement strand
AATTTGTCTCATGAATAATTATACATATAGATGAATTTTTATCTATTTATTTTCCTTTTACATTCTTATCCATATTATTAGTATAACTCATATCTTTTGTCATGTGTTTTTTTTATATGATTCAATAGATTTTAAAACGCCATGTTCTTCTAAGCCCAAACCTTTTCCTTTATAAGCTAACATAAAAAAAATTAACCCTTTAACACATGTTCACTATTTATGCAAAACAAAAAATGATAACGTAGAATCATAATTAGAACTAGACTTAGATTTAGTATTACAAGCATTAGCATCTTTAGGAATTTATCATCTCTAGAATGATCATATAATGATGAAGATGGCCATCCATATATTTTAGGCTGCAGGTACAAATGAAGAATTTTAAAATAATTACCATTCATTTTATATTTCTTAACATAGGGTGATGTAAAATCAAGTGGCTCCCAATCATCCTTAAGATTAGCATTAGGTGTAGATGAAGAAAGGCACTCTTATAGTGGTGATTGTTGTGTGATCAATCTATATGGATGAACTAATGCACTTCATATCTTGACCAATTAAAGCAAAATATAAGGGTTTTCGTCTATGAAACACATACCTTCAATTTTTATGAATAAACTTGAAAGATTGATTAAGTATAAAAGTTACTACAAACATTGCATGCATCGAAGGATGCCCCAAAATACACTAAAGTATTACATCAAAATTTAATATATTGATTGTCAGTGCCCCACGTGAATCAAATAATATAACAATGATAAGTAAACTTTTCCTCAAATTATCAAATCTTTCAATATTGACATTTGATTTCTATAATTTTATTGAATTTTTTGGATATACTCCCACCAAGTTCTCCTCTAGTCTGATGTTGATGCCGACGGGGAGAACTTTACAGAAAAACAAAATCAGTTGGTGCCTATCGACTATTCCATTGCTCATTAAATATTAGGCAACTGCTAGTTATAAAAATACTAATCACTAGCAAACCATTAAAGAAAGGCGACTTTAATTTCGATTGCTATAGCTGTCAGCGTCGCTTTGGTCTCCATGATTGTTCGTGGGAGCAGAGCTTGGAACCTGCAGAGTTTGAGGGTCCATCTTCCCTTCCAGCATCTGCACCACTTGCCTTATGCTTGACCTCACCTCCTCGTCATTTTCAATGCATAACAACCCTTCAACACATGCTCTTCTCACCTCTTCCATATCTGCCTCCTCTGTTACACTTCTTCCATAATATTAATCGTGTTCCCCTGGTAAATTTGAGTTGCAGCCCATGTGGGAAACAAAGACTTACTTGGATCTTGCATGTTTAAGTCAAAATTTCTTCGCCCCGAAATGATTTCCAAAAGCGTCATACCAAAACTGTAGACGTCAACCTTGGGAGAGATAGGAAGACCAAATATCCACTCCGGAGCAAGTACCCTCGCGTTCCTCTTGTAGTGGTCAGCACGCGGCTCACGTCTCTACCCACAAGCTTTGCCAACCCGAAATCTGCTAACTTCGGTGACAAATTACTGTCCAAGAGAATGTTTGCGGGCTTGACATCGCCGTGAATGATGCAATCTCTACATTCTTCGTGGAGACAAAGTAACCCTCTCGCAGTACCTAATGTGATCTCAAAACGGATCTTCCAGTCGAGCACCTTCTGTTTACTTTTGGACGGACTTGTGAACAGAAAGGAATTCAGAGAGCCGTTGGGCATGTAATCATAAACCAGTAACCGTCTTGATCTTTCTGCACAAAACCCTCGAACTCTGACCAATTTCACATGTTGTATGTTTCCAAGAGAACTGATTTCCGCTCGGAATTGCTTCTCATCTTGTCGTGAATCGTTCATTTTCTTTACTGCCACAAGCGTACCGTCTGGTAGAGATCCTTTAAACACTGAGCCGAATCCTCCGCTCCCCAACTCGGAGCTGAAATTCCTAGTTGCGATCTTCAACTCCTTGTAACTAAACATTCTAAGAAAAGAATTCGAGGAATCGTCATGCCTATCCATCGGTCGTAGCTGACTCCTGCGCCAGATAGAAAACGAAAAGATGCCCAAAGCAACGGTGAGAGCACCAACAACACCAACCACTATGCCCACAATACTTGTGGTTTTGCGTTTCGTTGGAAGACCAGAGGCACCTACTCGAATGAAGGCATTTGAATTGCTTTCTGACGGAGGAGAGTTGCATGTTTAGCAAATCTCCGGACCAAATTTGGCATGGCCCTGAAGGTGGACTGAAAGTAAAGGCAGTGCACGAGCAGTTGCGGAAGCAGAGTTTCTGGCGATCTTTCATTGTTGCTGCAAAGTATGTGGAAGCATAATCATCAAGCAATCTTACCCCAAGGTCGACGAATCCGTCAGTGCTGCTTGTTTTGGCATCTCAGTTTAACGGGCTCTGTCGAACACAGCCACTGGACCCCCAATCTTCCGGATCCCAAGCGTCATTGTCTGTGGGCGTGAAGCCTTGCTCACAGCTACAGAACTTAAGATTGTTGGAATTGCAACTTCCATAAGCACCACAAAGACCATATATGGCGCATGCATCTACGGGCCGAGACCAGTACGTCCTCCATATACTGTCGCCAAAAAAGTTTTTGTTTGGTGTCCTCCGAATATGGTTACAACGTAACGTGAGAACACGGTGATTTCAGGCATCAATGTATAACTGAAATACAAACCAGAGCTAGTACTTTCAACGCTCAAACGGAATCTTTTGTCGTCGACTGGACTTCTGCTGAAAGTTTTCCAGTCCCAAGTTCCGGTGTTCCAATACTGTACAGAATTGTTCCATGTCAGCACGAATTGTTTGGTCCCAGACGGATCCATGCCGAAGGAAAAAAGCCCAGCAGCAGGATCCAACGAGCTTTTCCAAGACACTAACTTTTGCTGTCCACCGAGCCTCATCCCTGGCAACAAGGTATCTACAGGATTGTCGAAACTCTAGTGCAAAACAGTTTCAGATTTATTGTCATCGCTCAGCATTAAAAAATTACCAGAATCCATTATCACAGCCCGGGAGGCTCTTTCTGTTGTGTGGACTGAGCAGATAGATGCGCCCTATGCATCGAACAGTTCTAGAGTACCATGTCTTGACAGCTTCAAAACGCCAGTTTGGTTTCTGGTTGGAGTCTCCCTGTTGGCTACCCAAACATACGTCTTCTCTGGTATTTTGGCATACTAGATGCCAATATACCAGTTATTGCTTCCATTTGGGCTGAAGAATCCCAATTCAAAGGTGCCATTCTTTAAAATTATTGAGTGATTTCCAGTAAGCGAGGCGCCCAACGAAAGAGCATCTCCAGCCTCGACTGCAGCACCATTACTTTTCAGTTGAATAAACACAGTAACTGCAAAATACAGGCTTAAGCATAAATTTGCCCTGTTTTTGTCCATTGCCATTAAATTTGACATGTTTCCAAGAGAACATCTAGTGTGGAAAGTCACCTGAAAGAGAAACCTCACAACCAAGAGGCCATTAAGTTTAATGACAACTTAACTGTATTTAAGCCAAAACAAATAGTTGCGGGTAAAATTTTGCCTCTCCTATTGCGAGTCAAAGGATTCGCTCCGTAGCAGCCAATATCAATCAATTTTCAAACATGTGCAAAGTTAGTCGTCTAGTGGAAAATAATAAAATTTGACAAGAGGATACATAGAGATTTGTTTGTGGTATTTGAGAAAATTGGAGATAAAATTGTCAGCCACATGAATATTATCCAGATAGACAACTACTGCAATTTTTTAACTCTAGTGCTTTAGCGATTTAGAGTATCAATTTTAAAAAATTACCTTTAGTTGTAATATTAAACTAAATTTATTTATTTTGTTTACAGTATTAAAATAAAGTATTATTCTTCATATTTTACATATATTTTTTTTTATCTTTCTTTTCTTTTGTTTGCTTTAATCTTTTTGAAAAAATTGATGTATTATTTTCAAACATTATCAATTTATAATTACATATAATTAAGAAGCATTACACTGTAATTTAAAAGTATTTTAATTAATTTCATGTATTTTATCTTTTAATTGCATATATTGTAAATATTTATTTTTATTGTAAGCGATTTGATTATGTTCTTTTGTTTTTGTTTAACTAGTTTCTAAAATATTTTGTTAATAAATACACAGAGGATTGCATATATAGTAAATATTGGAATCAAGATAACACATTGTCGAGGGATTAAACTTAAAATTTAAATGTATATTTTATTCATAATATAAAGGCATCCACTAAGTTCTTTATAATTTTTGACACGAAAGATGATGACTTTATTTAACACTAACATTTTTCATGATTATTAGATTTTTATATTCATATTTCCACTTAGAGTTTTTATAATTTTATCCTTGCTACATTGTATGTAAACAAGATATTTTGAATTATATAATAATATATTTTAAACTAGCATAGATATTTTATATATATCGATCTAAAAAATGTCAAGATATCATTCTCAAGGATAGTTTTAGATTAATATATTTTTTTCCACATCACCTCATTCCCTACCTCTATTTAGTTTGTTGAGGTATACAATTCAACCATTCTATTATCTTTGTCTCATCATCTTGATTATGGATGATGGTGTGCGATCCAAAATATTGATGATAAAAATCATTGCATTGTATAATCTAGATAAATTGATACACATATTATAGATTGTTGAAATTTGATATCTTTGGTTACTTCAAATTAATGAATATGTATATCGTTTCATATTTTTTTATGAATGAAATATGAATTCCATTGAATACTTTCTTATTTTATAATTTATCACCCATTTTATTTTGTAAATATTTCCTTTGCATTTGATTCCAAGGCCTACATTGGTATCAAAGTAAGGTTGGAGGAGAAGGATGAAAAGAAGTCAAGAAGATGGTATAGATAATTTATTTTTAGAAGTGCAAGTTTATATTGTAAATAATTTAACACATTCTTTCTTATTTTAAACTCTCAATATTTCTACACGTGGAAGGTTAAATTATTTAATGATTGGTGCTCACTGATGTTATAAATTATTCATTACTTGGATAGTGATAATCATGTGGGAATGTGTTTTTCCATATTAATGGATAGTGATGTGTTTTCCTTAGTGTAATCACATTTCTTTTTCTCCCTAATTAGCAAGTTGGGTAGTTTCTTTTTGGGGTTAATCACCCAACATTACCAGTGTATAAGTTCCTATGGTTTGCTTCATTATGAATGTGTGATGCGTCTCAAGCTATGAAAGGTGCATGGTAGCATAGACCTTACTAGTTCTAAAATAATTCTTTTTGGTATTGATGTGTTTCTTGTGAAATGGAAGTTAGGCCAAGGAGAATTTTAAATGTTGAATGTAATCAAAATATATGTATATATATACTATTTGTTCTAGTTTGAGAACCTCACTTCAGATGCCACTCAATAGGGTAATTATTGCTTTAGCATTTTTTTGTTTGGTAAATTGTTGCTAAGGGGCAGCACCCAAAAATCAACCACAGCCTTGCGACCTAAGGTTTAATCACTATGAAACTTTGCTAAATTTCTATTGAAGAATTTAAAATTGCACTTTTGAAAAGTGTAGAAATGTGTTACAACACCTCACAACACCTTCACAAGACGTCATAATTTGAATATTTAGGACCTAATGTGAATGGATAAGTTGCATTGCAACATGAAATCAAAGAAAAATAGGTCAAGCATCACAAGAGAAAGACCTAAAAGACTATGAAAATGTCAATGATTCATTTTTATCCTCAATAAAATATACATTTAAATTTTAAGTTTACTCCCCCAACAATATGTGTTATCTTGATTCCGATATTTAATATATATGTAATCTTCCCTGTATTTATTAACAAAATATTTTAGAAACTAATTAAACAAAAGCAAAAGAACATAATTAAATCACTTACAAATTAAAGCAAACAAAAGAA
The DNA here is from genome assembly GCA_007258455.2 of Sequoia sempervirens. Taxonomy (NCBI): domain Eukaryota; kingdom Viridiplantae; phylum Streptophyta; class Pinopsida; order Cupressales; family Cupressaceae; genus Sequoia; species Sequoia sempervirens. The sequence continues at coordinate 6,047 of VDFB02148727.1, read as the reverse complement.
AATAAAGATAAAATGATTTTTTTTTGGTAAAATATGAAGAATAACACTTTATTTTAATACTGTAAACAAAATAAATAAATATAGTTTAATATTACAACTAAAGGTAATTTTTTAAACTTGATACTCTAAAAAGCTAAAGCAATAGAATTAAAAATTGCTGTAGTTGTATATCTGGATAATATTCATGTGGCTGACAATTTTATCTCCAATTTTCTCAAATACCACAAACAAATCTCTATATATCCTCTTGTCAAATTTTATTATTTTCCACTAGACGACTAACTTTGCACATGTTTGAAAATTGATTGATATTGGCTGCTACAGAGCGAATCCTTTGACTCGCGATAGGAAAGGCAAAATTTTACCCGCAACTAATTGTTTTGGCTTAAATACAGTTAAGTTGTCAATAAACTTAATGGCCTCTTGGTTGTGAGGTTTCTCTATCAGGTGACTTTCCACACTAGATGTTCTCTTGGAAACATGTCAAATTTAATGGCGATGGACAAAAACAGGGCAAATTTATGCTTAAGCCTGTATTTTGCAGTTACTCTGTTTATTCAACTGAAGAGTAATGGTGCTGCAGTCGAGGCTGGGGATACTCTTTCATTGGGCGCCTCGCTTACTGGAAATCAGTCACTAATTTCAAAGAATGGAACCTTTGAATTGGGATTCTTCAGCCCAAATGGAAGCAACTGGTATATTGGCATCTGGTATGCCAAAATACCAGAGAAGACGTATGTTTGGGTGGCCAACAGGGAGAATCCAGCCAGAAACCAATCTGGCGTTTTGAAGCTGTCAAGACAAGGTAATCTGGAACTGTTCGATGCAGAGGGTGCATCTATCTGGTCAGTCAACACAACAAAAAGGGCCTCCCGGGCTGTGATACTGGATTCTGGTAATTTTTTAATGCTGAGCGATGACAATAAATCTGAAACTGTTTGGCAGAGTTTCGACAATCCTGTAGATACCTTGTTGCCAGGGATGAGGCTCGGTGGACAGCAAAAGTTAGTGTCTTGGAAAAGCTCGCTGGATCCTGCTTCTGGGCTTTATTCCTTCGGCATGGATCCGTCTGGGACCAAACAATTCGTGCTGACATGGAACAATTCTGTACAGTATTGGGAGACCGGAACTTGGGACGGGAAAACTTTCAGCGGAAGTCCAGTCGACGACAAAAGATTCTGTTTAAGCGTTGAAAGTACTAGCTCTGGTTTGGATTTCAGTTATACATTGATGCCTGAAATCACCGAGCTCTCACGTTACGTCCTAACCATGTTCGGAGGACTGCAAACAAAAATATTTATTGGTGACAGTATATGGAGGACGTACTGGTCTCGGCCCGTAGATGCATGCGCCATATATGGTCTTTGTGGTGATTACGGAAGCTGCAATTCCAACAATCTTAAGTTCTGTAGCTGTGTGGAAGGCTTCATGCCCACAGACAATGGCGCTTGGGATCCGGAAGACTGGGGATCCAGCGGTTGTGTTCGACAGAGCCCGTTGAACTGCGATGCCAAAACAGGCAGCACGGATAGATTCGTCGACCTTAGTGTAATATTGCCTGATGATTATGCTTCCTCATACCCTGCAGCAACAAAGAAAGATTGCCAGAAACTCTGCCTCAGCAACTGTTCGTGCACTGGCTTTACTTTCAGTACACCTTCAGGGCCATGCAAAATCTGGTCCGGAGATTTGCTAAACATGCGCAACTCTCCTCCGTTAGAAAGTAATTCAAATGTCTTCATCCGAGTAGGTGCCTATGAACTTCCAACGAAACACAAAACCACAACTATTGTGGGCATAGTGCTTGGTGTTGTTGGTGCCCTCACCGTTGCTTTGGGCATCTTTTCGTTTTTTATCTGGCGCAGGAGTCAGCTACGACCGATGGATAGGCATGACGATTCCTCGAACTCTTTTCTTAGAATGTTTAGTTACAAGGAGTTGAAGATTGCAACTAGGAATTTCAGCTCCGTGTTGGGGAGCGGAGGATTCGGCTCAGTGTTTAAAGGATCTCTACCAGACGGTACGCTTGTGGCAGTAAAGAAAATGAACGATTCACGACAAGATGAGAAGCAATTCCGAGCGGAAATCAGTTCTCTTGGAAACATACAACATGTGAATTTGGTCAGACTTCGAGGGTTTTGTGCAGAAGGATCAAGACGGTTACTGGTTTATGATTACATGCCCAACGGCTCTCTGAATTCCTTTTTGTTCACAAGTACGTCCAAAAGTAAACGGAGGGTGCACGACTGGAAGATCCGTTTTAAGATCGCATTAGGTACTGCAAGAGGGTTACTTTATCTCCACGAAGAATGTAGAGATTGCATCATTCACGGCGATGTAAAGCCCGCAAACATTCTCTTGGACAGTAATTTGTCACCGAAGTTAGCAGATTTCGGGTTGGCAAAGCTTGTGGGTAGAGATGTCAGCCGCGTGCTGACCACTACAAGAGGAACGAGAGGGTACTTGGCTCCGGAGTGGATATTTGGTTTTCCCATCTCTCCCAAGGTTGATGTCTACAGTTTTGGTATGACGCTTTAGGAAATCATTTCGGGGCGAAGAAATTTTGACTTAAACGTGCAAGATCCAAGTAAGTCTTTGTTTCCCACATGGGCTGCAACTCAAATTTACCAGGAGAACACGATTAATATTGTGGAAGAAGGTATTGCCGAGGAGGCAGATATGGAAGAGGTGAGAAGAGCATGCGTTGTAGGGTTGTTATGCATTGAAAAGGACGAGGAGGTAAGGCCAAGCATAAGGCAAGTGGTGCAGATGCTGGAAGGGAAGATGGACCCTCGGATTCTGCAGGTTCCAAGCTCTGCTCTGCCGAACAACCATGGAGACCAAAGCGACGCTGACAACTATAGCAATCGAAATTAAAGTCGCCTTTCTTTAACGGTTTGCTATTGTTTAGTATTTTTATAATAAAGCCACTAATGATTTAGTGGTTTGTTAATGTTGATCTTATTAGCCTTTAGAATCTGATTCTAAATGAACCTCAGGCTTATTTAAGGTGGTCATATCTCCAAAACTTTATTAAAGGGGATGTTTTTTTATAATTCTTAATTTAATATCAATTTTCTTTTATTCTTTTGATATGGTATTAGAGTATTATATGATTTGTATTATTTGAAGAATTTGTAAGAGCAAGTCTTTTTTGTTTTCTAATATTAGATAAGAGAGTTTTGTCTGTAGAGGTATCTATTCAAAAATTGTACTCTTTGGTGGGATCCACACCTAGATCATGATATTTGAATAGTTCTCTAGTTAGACTACCCTCCAACGTTGTTGACTAATCTATATCAATCTCTATTACTCTCATTGTTTTTATATGTTGAATGATATTTTCATTCACACATATGGTATGGGTAGAATGTTTGTTCTTCCTTTAGCAAATTTTGATTGAATTTTTAAGGAAATTTTTTTGTGTTTCTATATTTTTTAAATTTGCATTAAGAAGTAATTTTTTTAAGGAATATTTAAAAGGTTTTTTGCTGATATTTAAGAGGCTTGATCAAACCTTTTATGCAAGAAAATAGTGCAAAGAAAAGAGGATGGTAAAGATGTAATGTACAATTAGTTTTCTATGTGGAAAACTATGCTAAAGTTCTTCATTTTCTATCCAATCAAAATATGTAAGATTGTTTTAAGAGACAAGGTTAAGATATTTTAATCAATTTCTAAATAGGTGTATTATTGGTGGAATCTAACACCTATTGTTTTAAAAAATTTAAATATACTTACATACAGTTCTTGTACTCTTGCCATCCATGTTACACCTAACAAAGCCTTTAGAGACAAGTAAATTCTACATTTTGTAGATAGTATAGAGATTGCAAACACAAAATAGAGGCACTTAAGGTTAAAGGATTTTCACATCTCAGGGTAACTTCTTTCTAAGAGATAGCTCTTTAGATGAGAAGAACTAGTTTTCTATTTGTGTTCATTTTATTAGATATTGTCGGTGATGAAGACTTCACATATTAAGAAGCCTCCACATTAACGTCAAGAAGGGATCTAATGTATATAAAATTCAACATTAATTATTCTTCAAACAGTTTGAGAGATTTTTTATTTGAGAGTTTTGGGAGGTTGTAATATGAGAACTCACGAATATAGAACATGAGCTACATTTTTATGAGGGTTAGTAGGTAGCTTGATGGAGGTCTACTTGGTTAATGAATTTTTTTCAAACAAAATATTCTAAAAAGTACATGCTTCCATTTATTTTAAGTGATTGTGTCAGTATGTTCAGTTTTTACTACAATAAACCTCAAATGTGACTTTTAGAATATTAGGCTAACCTTTGTAATAAAGTCACCATAGTCACCTAGTGGTTTGTTAGTGTTTCTATTATTACCACCTCGGTAATAAAGTCACCTTAGTGACTTATTGGTTTGTTAGTGTTGCTATTATAAACATACAAAATCTTGAACATGTATCACACTTATTAAATTCTAGTGGCATCTCTCAAATTGTATATAAAAGGATGAAACTCTTTAAAATTCTTACTCCAATATCTAAAAAAATTATATTGTGTTCTTTTTTATTTTTTTAATAGATGATGCATTCTAAAATGAAATAGAGTCACATTATTTAAACTTAAACATTGTTTAACATATATATTTAATTATAATTGCTATATTTATTTTGATAGTGAGTTCTTTTATTGGTATTTAACTTTAAAAGATAATAATATTGTAATAATATTTTTTTAACTATTTAATAGTATTTAAACTTGTGAAGAAATCATATACTAAAAAGCTAGTCTCTTGGAAAAACTCATTGATCTTGCTCCCTATGCTTTTTCCCCTTTACTCATATGTCCATCTGAGCCCAAACAATATGTGCTTACATGGAACAATTATGTATCTTATTGGGAGATCAGAATACCCCATACCGCTTAGACTTATTATTTTCTCTCGTGTGATGCCTCTGATACTATGATGATACTGTTATTGTTTGATGTGGTTAGTCAGATACTATGATGATACTGTTATTTTTGATATGGTTGGTTAGATGCTAGTTGATGCTGTTATTTCATTTTGGACATGATTACCTTATATGACATGGTTGATTATATCAGTTGATTTTCTGAATTATGATATGATGCAGTGTTTTAATTTAATATGCTATGAGATGATTGTTAGTTAGAAATGTAATTCATTGATTATGCTTTAATTGTTAGAATAAGTGTGACGAAGGACAATATAGCATCACTCATTCGCGAGTGCCCTGTTATGTTGCAATTCCTTCTCACAATGCAGTAACTTGATTTAATGCTTTGATATATATGTTTATATGCACATGTACACAACTTCGTTTGTATGCAGGATTGCAGGTATAAGTCTCGATTCCACCTGCTTCGGCAGGACAGGGCGAGCACCAAATAACCCAACGGTTAAATGTTGATACAGAGGTGACGATGAAGTCCTCCCGTTCCATGATGTCAGGTTGTCTCATTTGTTGGTATAGTCGATGTTGTGTAATTGTCGTCTTTGTCTGTTGTGTTTGTGTTTTGTCTTATTTTATGTGGGCATTGATAATTATGATTTATCTTAATGATTGAAATAGATTAATTATTTTAATGTTGAATTATATCGTAATTAAATATTTAATTATTTTAATTATTTTTGAAAATCATATATTGCAATTGAATAATAATTAAATATTAAATATGCTTAATTATTTTAATTAAATAAATTGGAGGTGGATAATTATGAGAATAAACTATTTTAAATAAATTTGTAATGTGAGTTGCAAGAAAAGTTGAAAAACAGGAATTAAAGCAATAAAATAAATCAAAAGAATTAAAAAGACAGTGTGAGCCAATAGGATTTGAGAGTTGGGAAAAAAGCTTGTTTTAAAAGAATTGTTTTTCTTTTTTCTGTGATTTTTTTTGAGAGCTTTGGGAGAGAGGAGGAATATATTTTATTTAATCATGAAATTTTGAGAAACACACACACACACAGAAGAACAGAAAGTTGAAGTGCTCAAGTGAAGGTGGAGTTCGTTCTGGACTAAGGATTGAAATCGGATTCGAGAGCATC
>VDFB02148726.1:0-10077 GCA_007258455.2 Sequoia sempervirens | reverse complement strand
ATATAGCTTGTAACATTTTCATCTTCAAACATTCATAGATTCTCAAACATGATCTTTAGATTCTACATCTTAGCTTCTTTGACGTTATCATCTCCTTCATAAATGCTTTCTAACTTTTGCCAAATTTCTTTAACAGTCTTCATACTCATCACTTTCACTAATTCAAAATTAGTAAGACTATTTTAAAAAGTTATAAATACATTGATGGCTCACTGATTTCAGAATTTTGGATTCTACCAATAGTACTTGATCATTCAAATGGGGAAGTCCATTGTATCTATTCTAATTGACTACTGCATATCGCAACCCAAGATAACCAGATAACATTCCATCTCTGTTCTCCAAAATGCATAATTTGTTCCATCAACAATAAAGTGATATCTTTTATGTGCTATCCCTAGATCTACCCTAAGTTGAGGTTAAGTTTCTTGCCATGAAAGACTTGTTATGATACCAATTTTGGAATGCATCAATATGCAATTCCTAGAGGGAGGTGAATCACAAGCTTGTACCTAAAACATCAAAACCATCATACAAACACTCGAAGTTCGGCAGATACATTCCAACTAACCCTTACAAGAAAATTACCTAGTATGTAAAAGAAAATAACATAAATCAAATAAAAATAAACACCATGCATAAGAGAAATTCACCATATTTTACATGCGGAAAACCCAAAATGGGAAAAACCATGACATGAGGATAATTAGCTAACAATATAAAGTAATATCAACACTAAATACAAAGGGCTCACTATTGAAGGGCTCACTTCCTAAAGAAAGAAAGGCTCACTACTCGAATAGAAAAGAAGATAAAGAAGAATGTTACATAGAGAAATACATCTCAATGCAACAAGGAAATCCACCACAACATCACCAACACCTTCAGAACATAACTAAATAATTGTAGACACTTTCGTCTTATTGCATCTAGTAATCTAACACATGAAATCTCGCATTGTACTTCTCAAATTCACACTGTAACACTCTAAAATTTCCATCATTCACATCATTATTGTCTATATTTGCATCCCTCAACATCTCAACTCATATTTATGTCATCTTCAACCTTCAAAACATTCTCCAACGTAAACTATGCCCCTCAATCATGCAAATTCAAATTAGGTTAGCACCAAAACACTTCCATGGCATATAGAAGTGAAAGTGCACCACACCACTTATTATTTGGGACCCAAACCTATAATACAATGTTACAATATGCTTCTATAAATAATAAACATCCACCATAATTAGTTTAAACACCAAGGTTTATTGTTACCCATGTAAACACCATTAAAATTTTAAGTACACACTTCCTTTGAACCAATAAAAGCTTTCGAACAACAAATGTCACTTGAACACAATCTGGAATATTCCAAAAATACCCTAAAAACCAAAAAAATCCTTAACAACAACTTTCACCCGAAGAATGTACACATCTAGTACACTTATACAATTTTGTCATATACTGAAACTTAAGAAACTGGCTTCCAAAGCACCAAAACTCAAACAATTTGGACTAAAGAAAGATACCAACACTATTATCATGCCTTTAGACCTACAAGACCTAAAACCAAATTGTGAAGAAGCATGAAGCAAAAACATTTATCCGAGACATCTCTATAATACATTGTTCACACACTAGTGAACACAACTTCTACACAATGATCCAGCACAACAAATTTTAAATATAACACCTTTGAACACCTCTGATCAACATCTCTAAAATGCATAGTCAGATCTTCAGCCTAGAAGAAATGTGAAGCGACACCAAAACACTACACCTCACTATTTCCTCCTTTTATCAATTTTTTTTAAAAGCACTTGGAAACCAAGCACCTAGGAACACATCCTCATCATCTCAATAAATTCCTCAACCATAGACATAATCTTATCATAGCAACACTAGAGGTTGACACTAGTAGCTTACTAATGAAAACATAATGCAACTAATCAAAGCATCATCAATGCAACAATATAGACAATACCAACACATGCTCTTGCAACCATTAGCTTCTCATTCAATTGACACCAATGATAACACGGTCTTGTTTACATCAATGAAAACACCAACTGTTCATGCTTGTAACACTTTTTACTCGACCCTAGTAAAAAGTCAAAGCAAAATTTCATATATTTGGGGAAAAAATTGTCATATCGCCACTTTTTGGACCCCTCAATTATGAAGTTTTTTGGTAGACCTCATGCACATAAATTAAAAGTTTTGAAGACTTTCCATCTCACCTCAAAGGTCACTCAACACTTGGCATCAAGGTTGATGACTTGGTCAAATAGGTTATTGGTTTGCATATTCCTAGTGATCCTAAGGTTGACACGTATAGGACACTTGTCTAATCATTTTTTCCACATCATGGGTCACTATATACAATATTTTCATTGTTCATATTACTTTCTTTTTCATCTCCATGACCTCCTAATTCTTATATGGTATCAAAGCATAGGAGGAGATAGTTGTAAGCCAAAAGGTGAATTGATTTTTTGTATTTAGTTTGTGTCTTTCTTCTCTCCATATTAAAAATATGCATGAAATTTGGAAATTTGTTTTATGATCAAATTAGTCCCTAGAATTGACCTCACCTATGGAAGTTTTTGAAACATAGAAAATAGTGTACTCACTTTTTGCTTCTAGGGTTTTGGACCTAAAAGGAGGGAAGTTATTTTCAATCTTTCACTCAAGAACAAACCCTTGAGATTTCAACACAAGGAAGATTGAAATATGAAAAAGGGAAGGTTCTAGGGAAGTGATAACATCAAATGAGGGTTCACCAACAAGTGTAAACTTCAAAAATGCAAAATGTTTGAAAACACAATGTGATATGCAAACATGTACTAAATGACCGAGAAATGATCATGAAACAAAATAGAAAACTGTAAAACTGAAAGTATGCACTTGGAGGATTATTGAGGATGACTCAGAATAGGCGACATTAAGTCCATTTTATCATTAATTATTCCCATATCGCTAAGACATACTTTTTCTACTATATTATTTAGTTCCAATTTTAGTGAGAGAGGATGAACTTGCTTCAAACCTCACACCTCAAAGTAGACATTCAAGAGAGGTCCTGCGTACCAAATGGATGGTCTAGATACTGCAAGATGAAGGAGGTGGTCAAGCCCCCAGGATCCAAGATCCTAAGTCAAGCCAACATGAGTGCAAAATGACACACATAAGGTGTATAATATGCAACAAAACAAGATACATGATCATGCAATGGCAATAACTAGAAGGAAGCAAAAATAAAAAGGATGGATCAAGCTTTGACTATTTGTCCAACACAATGTGGATCAGATCTAGGTTGTTTGTCCAAAATGTACACCACTTCTGAGGCAATGAAACTCTTTGGGTTGTCTGGTGAGTAGTCTTAAGAGGGTGGAGACACTGACACTCATGGCTGGGTATGCACTCACACACACACAAGTGGCTATGGGGAAATTCATGCCTCAGAATGGGCTTCCCGTTCAACCATACCAAAGTTATACCTCTTGATAACTTTAATAAGGCCCGCCACGTAAAAATGATCTTTGAGGTCCATGAGGCAAGAAAAGCTTCATATGCTCATAGACATTGTAAATGCAAAATAGTGCAAGGAATGTTCAAAGGTATTTTTCTTAGTTCATGCAAGGTCTCATCTTAGGGAACATTGTGCCTAATGTTTCCAAGAAAGGATACAAAGAAGTATCACACTCTTGGAGGGAATCAAGTTCAATGTCACCATCAAGAAAAGGAAGCATTGCAAAAAGAAAGAAAAATTGTGTAGTGAAACATGAGTGTCGATGTATGCCTCCACTTTAAAGCGGTTGCTAACACCATTATTGTGAGAAATTGATTTAAACTAGAAGAAGACATTAGAGCTTATTCAAAAATCCCCATGCCAAGTCATATGTTTCCAATAATCTACCCCATGAAAACGGTAGTATGTCACATGCGAGCCAACTTAAGGCATGTTGTTCACATCCCAAGCTTGCTCTTATATGTTCATGAAAGGTTTAATGACTAGCCAAAAGAGATAATGACAAGTGACATATGAGGACAAGGCTACCTAACCCCTTGTCCCCACAGAGTGTAGGACAAGGATGACCCAAAATTATTGATAAGATGCATGGTAGAGTGAAAATCAGTATCAATTAGAGGAATGGGGTCCCCCCATATAAGGAAGAGCACCAAATTCCTTCAGATGTTGGATTTTATTACTCAAAGCCTTACATTAATTAGTAGAATGATCGTGAACTCTGTGATAGGCAAAAAAAGAAGTCTTGTAATATAATTTCTTTTGATTTCTTGGAGGGAGAGATATTAAGTGATCTTGAAGGAGTCTCAACACGATACCCTCTTGATCAATGGTAGAAGGTGTTCCTGAAGTTTGTGACAAAGATACCTCTTTCTTGGTAGAAAATGGCATACCTATGTAAGACTCTTTAGATTGTGAGATTCTATTCTCTCCTTTGCAAGAGGGTGTAAAATCTAACAAACTCAAATCATTAGTGTTTTGTGAGATGACATTGACATTAAGAAAATATGTCTTTGTTTGTTTCATTTCTTGCAAAAGATAACTTGCAAGATCACTAGTGTCTATTAGTTCAGGATGTACTACGGTTAAAGTCATCTTAGAAGGATGTTTTGTGATAGTACTGATATTAAGTGAAGGTTTGTTTATTTCTATCAAAGGATAATAACCAAGACCATGAGTCGTTTCTTGCATGTTAGGCTCTATAGGGTTGTGAATACCTTGTTCTCTAGCACCATATCCTTTTCCACTATAGCCAAGTTGTTTCATAAATTCATAACCATTTCCATAGAAATTTTTCATTGTTTTTGAATTTAGTGGTTGCTCGTGATTAAGTTCATCAAAGTGTGTTGTGTAATAGGTTGTCTTTTGTTCTAAAGTGGTTGAGGTGGATGTTGTTGAAGGGTCTTGTGAATTTTGTGTTGGCATTACTGCTTTCTCTTTTTCGTTTTGAGAGTCTTTTTGTATGATCTTGTATAATTCTCCCATGAATGTATGTTCAAAATCTAAGGAACCCCAATCATCTTCTAATAGCTTTGTGACTTCTTCAAATTTTTTTTCTTTATCTTTTTGTTGCATGGGTTTGACTTGCATAGTTGGTGTTAATGTTGTCAAGGGATTGTCTTTTTTTTTCTCAAGTTGTAAGATACTATAAAGATTAGGATCAGCATCAAGTGTGTTCACTTGTTGTTGTAGATGTATTTCATTTTATGATGAAGAGTAGAAGGTACCCCATTCATTGCATGAATCCATGGTCTGCCTAAGAGAAGATTATATGAAAGTTCATGAGGCATAACATGGATTTGTGTTTCCAATGTGGCCTTCCCAACTATAATAGGTAAAGTAATCACACTGAGTGGTTTTTTTTACATTGTTAAATTCATTAATAGATAAAGAACCAAGTTGAATATTTGATTTATCGATGCCAAGCCTATCCATAAGGCTCACACTACAAAAATTAAGGGAAAATATGGTATCTACAAGAGTTATCTTTATCTCTTTTCATTTGTATTGAGCTATGATCATGAAAGCATCATTTTTTTTTGCACTTCAAAAGAGGGGAGTTCACTTTGGTGGAAAATAATGTTAGCTTTTATTTCTTGAATCATGATTGCTATGTCATTTGGTTGCACATTGGAAGGGATAGGAACTTGTTGTAAGGATGTTTGAATCATGTTGTGGTAGTGAGGGGAGGCTTGAATAAGGTCCCATAATGATATCTTAATAGGAGTATTCTTAAGTTGCTTGACAAGATCATACTCCTTTCCCTAAGGAGGACCTGGTAAGATAGGGTTAGGTAGGATAGGATTAGGAAAAGGTAAGGGTGTCGAGGTTGGTTGTTGCAGTTGCAAATTTTTTCTAGTGTTATATGTATGAGAAATGGTATCATGACTCAGCTGCTACAAAACATTATTCTTGGGTGGGTAGAGGATGAATTCAGGTTTGTGTGAAGGAGGGTAAAGGATGAGTTGAGGTTGAACAATGTTAACATCCCTTAGTGAGTTAGAGTCTAATGTTGCCTCATCATCTTCTTCTAAGGACACTATATCATTATTGTCATTATTATCCTTTTCTTGCACCATGATATCCTCCCTAGGATGAGAGTTGTTGCAAGAACTACAAACTAAATGTTCTTGACATTCAAGGATTGGTTCTTCCAAAATGACTTCATCACAAGTAGGGGAATGATCAATGGCTGGATTTTCTAGATTATCAATAGTGGGATTACCAGGAGAAGGCTCTATTTGGTTTTTTGTTCTCTCTAAGGTCTCTTTCTCTTGTTTGATATTATCTACCCTAGCAGGAGAGCTTTTAATATGCTCATCCATGGTTATATTTTCTAAGGAAGCTTCATCAAAAGTAGGTGATGCATCAAGAGAAGGAAAACTATGATTTTCATGAATGGTTAAATTCTTTTGTTCAAAAAGGCTTTTCCAAATGTTATGTACATTAGGAAGGAGAGAGATAAGATTATCACTTTCAATCCACATGTCCTCTTGACAAATGTGATTTTCATGATCATTCATGATTGTATCATCTTTTACTAAAGCCTTCTTACAAGTAGGGGGATATTGAGAGATGGATTTGGGATAAGCAAAGAGGTGGCTATGATCTTATTTTCTTGTTTTCTAATTGCTTCCAAAGGGGGACGAGGAGAGGGACAACCAATACCCTCAATGCTTGTATCTTCTTTCACCAAGATACCTTTGTCACTAATAAGAGAGGTATCAAGAGAAGAACATGTATGAATGTTATGATTGTCTACACTACCATCCTCACTAATGGGAAATTTAATATTAAGTATTGTGTCAATGGTTTGATTCACTTGATCTAGGATTTTTTCATAATTATGAACAATAGTAGAAGGATAACTAACATGTTTCTTAATGACCTCACTGGTGTAATCTAGATTGAACACATAAGAGGGGATGTTGTATTTATGCAATCCATTTGTAACAATATCAAAGCCATATCTCTTGAAAGTAAACATGCTATCATGGAAAATTAAAGAAAGTGCAATGCAATGACTTAAAGTGAAATGTTTAAATGCAATTTTTAGATGTGAAACAAGGTAATTTTCTTATTACATTATGCAACAACCTGAAAGATGCAATATTGTAAATGCAAATTTGAAATTGATCAATACATGAAATGAGGTAATGTAAGCTAGATCTAATGAAATGCATGTAACATAAACTCAGCCAACTAATACAAATAGTTAATGGCAGCAAACAAAAGTGCAAAAACAAGGTTTTTAGTGCTATAAAAGGTGGTTTCAAGTGTAAAGGGACTAATTCGCCCATGGTGGTGAATGAGTCCTAGTGGGGATTTCTTTCATAATTGTCAGCTTTTTTTTATTAATTTTTATGTTTTTCATGCTATATGATGCAGACCTAAGATGCAAATGCAAAATTTTAAAATTTTTTAATGACTTGAGATGCAAAAATGCAACCTATATGAACTTTCACTAATGAAAATTTTGAAACAGTAGAATGAAACTTAACTAATGCAAAATGAAATGTAATGTTAATGCAAGATCTTTCGAGGATGATGATGGAATCCAAATCAGACAAGAAGGTATTCAAAAAGCTGGTTCAGCAAAATAAAACATAGAAAATAGTGTACTCTCTTTTTAATTCTAGGGTTTTTGGACCTAGCCAATAAGGAGATGACTTCAAAAAGTTTGTAACCTACTCTTCAATCATCTCCAAGCCTTCAAAGTACTTAGATCTGTAATCACACAAAGAAAGAGAGAGAAATGTTGCAAGTTAGGGAATAAGGTTTTGCCTTGGTCAAACCACTTTTAGGTAATTAAACCAAAATGATGAAATAAGATAATGAAGCATAAAATATGAAACAATGCAATTAGAAACTTTCCATGATGAGAGATCTTGAATTATTGCATCAATGGATGAATCATCTTCCCTTGAATGCCTTAGAAAACTATCTTGATGACTTAAAAAGATAAAACCCTAGCTTACTTGACTTGAGATGGATAATGAATTGATTTAGAGATTGGGGGTGAAATGAGAGGGGAAACCCTATATTTATACACAATTATGCAATAATTCTTGAAAATATCACATCATAGGCTGACCTTAGATCTTAGAAAATATTAACCCACTAGAATTTTGAATTCATTTTGATTTTTGGGCCAAAGATGACTCATTCACCCCTAATGGCGAATGGGTCCCACTCAAGGAATTTTAAGTGGGTGTCAAAAATTAGATCTTTTAAATGATGTTTATCGAGTTTATTCTAAAAAATACACTTAAGTAAGGTCTGCAAGTGTAAAATGGGGCCAATTAAAGCATAAGAAAGGTGAAATTATTGATGACAAGCCTATAAAAGTGTGAAAGTTTGTTACAACACTTTACAAAACTTTGAAATAAGGCTTGGTGAATGATAAAAAAATGTTATTTAAGTGAAATATATTAATAAGATCCTAGAAAAGCGTGAAAGTATGTTACAACACTTCACAACACTTTTACAAGGCATGCATTTTATTCATTTTGCTAGGGTCCAAGACCTAATGTGGATGTGTAAAACACCTCACAACACTAGACCAAGGCAACATTAAGTCCATTTTATATTAATTATTCCCATATCAAGCAAGAGATACTTTTTTCTATGCTACAGTTTCAATCTATGGGAATGCTCTTTGTGTCTACTAATTATTTGTAGAATGCATCAAGGGTTTGAGGATGAATCTTTGGGCCTTGCTCATCATAAAGGGTCTAAGTTTGGAGAGGGAATCATTCCATAAATACCAGTAATCATTTTCCAGTAACTCATTGATAAGGTGTGTGATTTTGGTGTGAGAAGCCAACTAGTTTGAAGAGACGCACTGAGACATACTTTCTCACTACCATGGGGATTACACTATTTTATATCATTTGAGTAGATTTTATCATGATAGAGGTGGTTGTGTCCTATTATCGTGACCATTTCCATGAGCCTCCACTCACCTGTGATTCCTTTACAACCCTCTATGTGTGAATTATAGATGGAAGTGATACCTACCCACATGGTGGTGCTCATTGACATCCTGCATACCATTTGGGGGTTATTTGTAGGCATGTCACTTATTAAAGCTACTCATAGCACCCATCCTCTTGTGTGATAGGAAGATTATAGGTTTGTGTGCCCATCAAACAAGTGTGAAGAAAGTCATGAACTTCTGTGTAGATTAGGTCATGGTTTTGGTGTGAAATTGATGCAAATTTCCTTGGGATGGGTGTGAATGGACAGAGTTTGTTGATTGCATTGAGTTTCTGAGTTGGTGGATGTTTGGATCCATGCAATATCCATGTGCAACAACAAGGAGAAACCCACACAACAAAGAGGTCAAGCAAGCCAAATCATGGCCTTTCTTCTCATCCATGAATCCCGCATGCTTCATCTTCCATTTGAATCAACTTCATCAACATTTGTAGCCTCACAGAGGACTCTACTTGGGCTTGGACTTGGTCAACACCACCTGTGTGTTCATCAAAATGTTCATGGGCCATGTGTGATATCATTCCCAAAAACATGGTCAAGCATAATTTTTACTTTAATTTTTAGAAGTTATCATTTATTATTCACAACATTTTCTTTAACCCTTTGGTTAGTACTTATGTTTATGTGAGTTGCAACAGTTAATATAGCTACAACATTAAATGATAACTAGAACAATTTTACTAATCCATCAATTATTTGTTAGCTTATATTAAATCTTAATGGGAGGGGTTCTTTTTCTTTATTACCAAACTTAGTATAAAGGAGGGATTTTTTGTTTTGCAATAACTTGCAAACTTAAGGGGAGTTCTTTTATGGGGTTTCATTTTTTGTTTTTGTCATTTTATTGAGGTTTGAAAGGAATATGTCTTCTTAATCTACCTCATGATAAAAACTTGTAAGAACTCATAATAGTAAACAAGTCTTTAAATGCACTCATATAAAGTAACACAAAAATTGAATGTGTTTCTTGGGGAGGTAATTTGTAAATTTTGTACTTACACTGAATTATAGAGTGTAATGAGGGGTTGTGTAGAGCCTTTATTTGA
>VDFB02148725.1:0-12985 GCA_007258455.2 Sequoia sempervirens | reverse complement strand
GGAATTAAATAAAGATTATTCAATTAATCGGTTAGTGTAGAAATGATTAAGGAAGAATCGGTGCTAGTCAATCAGGATCGAGTGCATGATATCAATCAGGGTATTTCAAGTGTCTACATTTTTCCCCTCTTTGAAACAATATACCTGTTGTGTTGGTTCAAAGAATAACCTTGCTGAGATCAAAGTTCAAACATTTTTTTATTTTTTTGGATGCCCCACTATTGCCCCAGTGGAAAGAAGTACGTTGGTACACTGCCCCCTCGAGAGATCGAGCGAAAATTCCAATTTATAGGGTTGATCTCACGACAAAGAGGTTCAAGATAGACGTATGGATGGTTATGATGATGATGCAAATGAGAAGGTTTTAAGATGCTTAGAATAACAAATCTATATTATTCTAATGATGCAAATGCGATGAACTAAGATGTTGAGAATAACAAATCTATATTATCCTAAACATCTGAAGTGATGATGCAATGCATGTGAGATGGATGATGTGACATATGCTATGATTATGAGATGCATGTATGCTAATGGTTTGTGGATGCATGATGGACATGATATTATGTTAGTGTGAAAAGAGGAGAAGTCCAGCAAGTCTATGAGTCGTCGAGACTTTATTAGATATGATGATGAATGATGATGATGTTTCACTTATCAAGTATTGGGATTTTAAAAGGGATTACTTTATGTTTGATAACACACATAGATACAATGCATCAAGGTATAAAGAACCAGGATGGTGTTGTACCTAGTGCGATGGACTTTGACTTGACAATTAGATAGGAGTATCCCTGTTCACACTTGACATATGAAAAACTTACTAGGATGTCTTTAGATATTTCAAACATCTCGGACCAAAACACAGAAAGGAAAAGCCTAACAATGTAATTGTCAACAAGCTATCCAAAGTACCTTCCATCCATACCCAATAAAGCAAGTATTCACCTTGAGGTTATATTACAAGAACATCCAACAAGCACAACAAATAAAAGATAATGATCATTGCCCCATTCCTTTCTCTCTATATCTTTTTTTTTAGACATCATCGAGAGGTCATTGGAATGAGCGCAATAAGCTAAGTCAATAAGACAAAGATCAAGTAAACAAACAAGCCGATGTTCTTCATACCTCTAGCCAAGACTAAACTACGGTGATGCCTGATATTGATGTCCATTGTTGGAAGGATGCATCCTATGACATGATGTTATTAGATGATTTGGGACAAACTCGATGATGGGCTATTAGTATCAAGAGTTGACCAACTTGTTTACCTACTAACCTACACTTGAGACCTTGACGTTTGAGTTTTCACTTTTAACCTACTAGACTTGTTTCTGATTGTTTCACCAAAGGTTGGGGGTGATGGTGATTTATTGAGTGGATGTTTATTGCGGGTGAAAGTGAGATGGGATAGATGTTTTTTTTTCAAATATTTAGATTTTTTTTATGTTTTTGAAAAGTTTTGAGGCTATTTTTGGTATTTTTGAGATGTTTTACAAATGTTTTGATTTTCAAATTTTCCAATGTTTTTTTGTTTTTTGAGATTTTATGAACGTTTTTGGATTTTGTGTCTCGGGAGTTGATCAAAGATTAGCCTTGCCTACGTTTAAGCTCAAAGATGACTTAGTTCAGATACCATGTTTTTGACTTTTTTTTTGACTTTTTTGACCTATTTTTTGGATTTTTTTGACATGTTTTGGATGTTTTTGGATTTTTTGCATGATATTGATGAATTGGATATCAGTGATTTGTTTTGGGATTTTGTTGAAAACCAAGCTAATGTTGATTGATCTAATTGATGGATTGATGATGATAACATTTTGAGGATACACAACAATGCAAGGATAGTGTTAAGCAACACAAGGATTGGGAAGGATATCCTGAGATGATGATGGATTGATTGGATTTGATTGATCAAGATCGATGATGATAACATTGTTGAGGATACACAAAAATGCAAGGACAATTTTAAGCAACACGAGGGATGGGAAGGATGATGGATTGATTGGATTTGATTGATCAGGATTTTCAAGCTTGATTTTGGAACAAAATTGTTTTGAATGATTTGATGTGACATTGAAGCACACATTAGATGTGACTAATATTGATTGTTTAGATTGATGTTTGATGAAAGATGAAGCTTGATAAGGAACATATTCTTGTCAAAAGATGTCATGAGCTAGTGATTGGATTTTGGCTCACAAATGCTTGACCAATTTGATTTTATGTTTGCCAATTTCGGATCACCACATAAGTTGGAAGATATAGATCAATGTTTATTCCCAAAGGAAGATACAAATATTTGCCCCTAGTGTGTAGCAATGTATGGAATATCATGGGTGGATGCTTGGATAGGTGTGGGACGGATGGATATGGATTATCTTGCGATAAGATAAGGTGTTCAAATAAAGAATTCTCATTTGGATAATGCTTCATGGCTCAGATAAGGTTGGGTAGGGTAGGATCAATGAAAATGGCCCATGTCAAGATGTTTACCATAAGCAAGTGTAAAGTGTACACCAAAATTTCAGATGGATGGCAATGGGTTGGATAAATGGTTCATGGATGAATGGTTTGATTATGGATAAGGTGGATGGAATGCTAGATTTTTGTTGGATGCTTTCACCTAAATTAGCGCATGTAGATGCTCGATTCTACACATGACACCTGTTTGCCAAGTTTTCATCATGGTACTTTTCCAAAGCGCCACCGAAGTGGTTTTCACTGGAGGACAATTTTTATCTTTAATATTTTCATGATTATTTTATTTTATTTTTATTTTCTTTTCTTTTTTTTTAAATTTTTTCTGAAAGATTTTAAGCTCATGTTGAACCACCTGGTGGTGTCGATGTAGATGCTTCTGTCATAATGTGCCATCGATATCCTGCTTGAAGAAGTTCCTTTGTCAAGATACATGCACTTGAATGCAACTTTCGAGATTCCTAATCTGCTTTGTTGATACCAAAGTTAACTTTGTCTTTGTGTGCACATCACAATAGAGTTCCTTCTAGATCCTTATGATGAAGGGTGGCTACCAATACCTAGTCAATGTAAGAATTGGATATCATGCATGTAGGAGTGGATAGTTGAGTGTGTTTAGGAATAGGAGATGGATTGGTTGGCAACTTGGAACCTTTAACTCTACAAACTTGGGAAGATGAACAATGATGGGTGGATATGAAAGTGTGCATGGAATTAGGACCAACTGCTTGATATACTTTGCATATTGCTTGGGAAGCCTGCTTTTGCTTTTGTGGATGTATTTGATGGATACTTTTCCCTTTCTTATTTTTCCCCATAGTTTCTTTGACTAATGGAGTTTGATAGGGATAATCTTTCTTTGTATTCTTTGGTATCCACTTGTATTTGATTTTTCCTTCATACTTTGCTACTTCTTTTTCTTTGATAATGTTCTTTGTACTTTGATTCAAATCTTTCTTTTGATGTTGGTCCCACCCGGTGGATGGGGTGATGGGTGGATGAAGATTCATGACATGGTTGGTTGTAGTATTGGCATTGGTTTCTCATAAGGACTCCTTTCTCGTGTTCCCTATGTCGTATTATTTAGTTTGAGACATAGTTGCCCCCCAATATGGTGGTAGTAGCACCTTTTGTTCTTGATTCTACCTATTTTGAGATGTCTTGTTAAATAAGCATTCTCTGATAAATGACCACTGTAGATGACATTATTTCAATTTGTTGCTCTGCTGACTCCAGAATATCTTGTTTTGTCTGACCTGTTTCCTTGAGTGGATAATGCTAGATATCTTCATACATGATGTCCTCATTCTAAATTTGGGATATATCTAATCCTAATGTTAGCAACTCAGTTTACTGTAGGAATCAATAACTTGCTCTTTTTGTGTAATAATGTTAGGAGTAAAAGTGTAGGCATCATTTTTTAAAATCTGCAAACAAACTACACTTCAAGCATGGGTTAGTGTCATGCAAACTCTAATAAAATGCCTCTATGAAATAACTTAGGAATGCTTCCAAATGCAACAAATGATACTAGAAAGACCAAAGCATTATGAAAACAAAACCAAATTACCTATTTCATAGTTGGATTGGTGTCACATGTGCTAGTGACCCTTTCCCAATCCTTGATCAAAGCTAAGATGATAAAATGCAAATGGATATGATGGAGTGATGATAAACAAGATCAAATCTTAAATGAAGAGAGTAACCTTGCATAAATTGTGAAGGATTTGCTCAAAGATGAAGCTTGTATTTAAAGATTTTCAAAACAAGTTAAGGTTGAAGAGGGACCAATGTGGGATCAAAACAGTCAATGAGTTAAGGACAATTGTCATCATGCGATTAGTTGATGTATATGGAAGATTTGGGAAGAGTGCCCAAGAGGGGAAATTTTGAATTCAAATTTGCACAAATTTTGAGAGGGGGACGTTGTTAGAAGCATAAATAAAATGCCCGCTTGGACTTGTCATGTTGAGGGAAAATGAGGTTTTTTAATAAATCAATAAAATTGATTTATTGTGCAAGTGGAGATATCTAGAGAATGCAAGTGGGATGGGATTAACATTTAATCAAGGTTAGATTAAATAGATGATGATTATGCCGATTTAATGCTGATTACGATTTTGACTTTCTCAAGACTTTGATAATTGATTTATTTGAAAACTCTAAAAAGGATGAAATGATTTAGGATTTGATTTAAAATGGATTCCCCGATTATTTAATTAAATGGATGCCGATGAAGATTTAGCTGCCGGAATGATAATGTTTATTTGGATAAAATGAGATTATTTAATGAACGGATGAAAGTGGGATGAAATGGGCCTACCGTGACCTAATTTGATCTTAATCATCGAATGCATAATGTTAATTTTGCATGTCTACATAAAGGAATCATTTTTTGAATGAAGATCATCTACGTGTCCATCCAAAGAAAGTATCTCATGGGTAGATGGAGGAGTATGTGCTATGTGGATGTGATCATCATATGTGACATCTTGTATAGATTGGAGAGTGTCCATTAGATCATTGTAGTAGATTGGAGATACAAATTCTTGATCTTGAATGATTTCAGAATTGCTTTTAACATGGGTCAATTTCAAAGGATGGATTTATTATAAAGGGTTGGGTGATCCCACAATAGTGGTTTACAATTTTTGGCCAAATTGGACACTAAAATTATTATTTTTAACTAAATCTTCACATTCAAGCACCTATAGAGGCTAAACTATGAGGAATTTGAAGATGATGCAAACTAGAGTCCTTGTTTGTAGATTCTAAAAAATATGTTTTTCAAAAATTTTGGAATCGCATTGAACTTCTTTTTTCCGCCTCCTTATGAAACCGGCTCTTTTCTAAAATAACATTTTTAAAAAAGTGACACACAATCAGAGTAACGAGATATCTTTTTTATGAAGGATAAAATTCTAATTATTTCAAATTTAGATTTGTAACTGCGATATCTAGTGCTTCCACTTGGTTAGATAGTTTTTTATTGATTTTTTTTAGACAAGTTTTGAAGTCAAACCAATTACAATTCAAACATAGTGTGACTATATAACACATAACTTTTTTGTATATATCAAAAAAAATTATTGGATCAAGGGACTCAATATTTGGTGCACTCCATATTTTCGTAAGTTTCTTTATAATCTGCTATTTTCCACATGTGCAAAACAGAGACCTTCATTTTTCGATGAAAAACCTATATTTAATAAAACTAAAAAAAAAATACATAATAAAACCAGAACATATCAAAATTATATTCATTGGATAGCTCGTTCCGAGGAATACCTGATTCTAGTTGGGTTTGTGAAGTCTCCACCATTTTCATGTTCAAACCGAGTTTCAAAGTGAAAAAATTTAGGTTTTTTTTGTGTCTAAAGGGGAGAATGAGGGTTAAGGGGGGTTCGAGCGAACCACCTCAGATAATGCATTTTTCTTTGGTTTTTGGGCGGGAAACTAGGGAATGGGTTCACTTGAACCCTGGTTCGAATGAACCCCTTATGGGTTCACTCAAACCAATAGGTTCGTACAAACCCCCAAAATCACATTTTTTGGCATGGGGTCATTTTTTGTGAGTTTCCCTTCTTCACTGGAATTGTAAACCACTATTGTGGCTTCACCCGATTCTTGGATATCTTCATTAGGCATGGGAAGTGGCTCAATATCCTCTTGATATTTGAGTGGACTTGGATCAAATGTTGAGTTGAGGATCCCTTTAGTATCTATAACCATGAGGTCAAAGGATGTCAGTATGTCTTGGAAAGGACCATTGCTAGACTTTGGTGAAAGATGTTGATCATGCTTTGGACTGAATTATTGAGATATGCCCTCAAACTCATTGGATGATGTAAAGGTATTGTCAAAATGATCATTGGTGGAAGGATCGCCGATTATAGGGTCAAATAATGTTAACACTCCTTGAAATAGATCGTTTTCGGATATTATTGGAGGGTTTTTATCATGATTAAAAAGTGACTCTTGATGTATGTTGAGTTGATCTTCAGATGAGGTAGAAACATCTTCAAGGTGCTCATTGATGGATAGTTATTATTTTTTTATTGAAATAAGGTCTTGGATGATATTTTTGAGTTGAATACAATTTGCTGTTGTGTGTCCCTTTATTTTGTGAAAATCACAAAGGTGCTTCTCATTATACCATGGTGGTTTAACTTGAGGCTCTTGATAATTGTCATATTAAACAAGGATCTTGATGATATTTGCTTGGACCAACTGTTGCATGACTGATTCGATTTGTTTCCCAAGTGGTGTGTACTTTTTTTTGTTACCTTGTGTGATTTGTACTTTAAATTGACCTTGTGGTGATTGATTTTGGAGATGTAGTGATTGATCTTTGAGATGTGGTGATTGATCTTTGAGATGTGGAGGTTGGGTTTGTTGTTGATGTTGTTGATCTTGATATCCAACTTCTTGACATTGGAGATATTGTTCTTGATGTGGTTGTGGACACAACTCAATGCTTTGATGACATGGTTTAACCAATGGAGGAGTGTATTGATTTTGGGGTGGAGATGTCTCTTAGCACAATGAATCAACTATTTTGGTAAGTGTAGCAATTTCATCTCGCAAAATTTGATCTTGACACCCTTGATGTAGTTGATTTGGTTTTTGTTCAAGCATATTTGGAATGTATACTTGTGGTATTTGTATGAGATCATGGAAAAATTGGTTTTGGACAATGTTCTAATTTGGGATAATGTTTAGATTTGGCATTATAGGTTGAAATTGAACATTTTTTTGGTTAGAAATCACATTGCCTTGATTTAGGTCACTTTGATTTTGTATGGTGTTACCTTGAATTGGATCAATACATGGAGTCGTTAAATTTTTTTTGGACTTTGAACAACATTTGTATGATTGGCAAACATATCTATCCCAATGTTTACCAAGTGTGGATTTGAAATGTTCATATTTGGTAAACTTGTACTTGGTATATTCACATTTGGCATGTATGGATTTGGTGGGATAATGTTGTTTTGTTGAAGACTCATGCATTGATTGTTTGGTTGATAGATTTGTAGGTTTGGACTTTGATTTAAATCTACAATAGGAAAAGGTGTTCCAAAATTTAGATTGGGCATACTCACATTTGTTGTACCATTGAAGTTTGTAGGAGATAGTGATCCCATGTATGGATTGTATAAATGTGAGTTTTGATAATCAATTGGCATTGTAAGGCTTTGATAGTTTGGTTGATTTAGACCACTCATGATGTATGAATCAAGTTTATATTCCATGTTCTTCTTGTGTTTTCACCTTTGTTGACCTCTAAGGAATTTAGGACCAATGATGAGATGAAGGATGAAATGGGTGAATGATATGGGTGTTGAACTTTTAGGAACCTCGGATCAATATTAGACTCTAGGACTTTTGGATTTTTTATTTTTGATTTGATTTGATTTGGATTGGATTGGATTTGATAATGAACTCAAAAACTCTAAGAGGTTAGATGTTGTCTTGGAATAAACTTTTCCACAAGGATGGTAATTTAACTAGGTGTATGAGGAAGGATTCATCCACACACACTTAGCCAAACAAGGTGATTTTGATGTTGATTTGAAGGATTTTACCAAAAGTCTAGTATGAATGATTTTTCCAATGGTTCAAAAGTTGTTTGTGAGATGGGATTTAATTGGTGTTTGAGATGGACAAAATGATTGGTTGTTTTGATCCTAAATTAACCTAAGAGGGACATTTGTTTACAAGACCTAGGTATTGAAGAACATGCTATACTTCCAAGAAATTGCCAACCCTACAAATTGAGATATTCAAAACATTGAAAAAGACTTGGATTTTGACAATAATAGAACAAATACAAATTGGGATTGTCCTTTGATGCACATTTGTAAAATTTATAGAGCAATATTTCTCTAACTTGATAAAGAATAGATTGACGTTTCTTGAGATTGTTTGGATTGACGTTTGTGATGATTGATGGACTTTGGTTTTGGAACTTTGATCTTGCATGAAATCATTTGAGCAAACACATGTGTGGGGTTAAATTGTCTTTTATTCTTGCTTAATGAGTTCTTTTTACCACAAACACTTTCTTGCTTAGCTCTTCAACTAAATGTTTAATGTCTCAATTTATTTTCATCCCACAAGGTCCATTATGTGGAAATTAAGAGAATCAAGGCAATAGTTCCCTAATGTTGACTTTAGAGAGAAAATTGAGATGTAAACCCAAATACTTAGAAGCCTCTAAGGATGAAATCCCTAGGGACAAGCAGTAGCACTTGGATTTTTCAAAGGTATTTGCTCCTTCTAAAGGTTTGAAATTTGATGTCCTTGTTGAATGTTTGTTCTCGAGATTTTGGATCCAAGCAATGTGTTTAACTGACTCAAAGATTGCACAACCCTAAGATGGAAAAGAAAATATTTGTTGAATTCCCACTTGGATAAATCCAGCTACGCTTATTCGGAGCAGATGATTAGAAGCTTGACCACACTAGCTCCCCTCCGTGACACTCACTTCTATGGGTCAGCGAAGATTTAGTTCTCATGAATCTCCCATGATGAACTTTTCATCTCTACAAAGAATCACAAATATGTAGGACAACTCCAAAGGTCCGACCTCCTGATGCCAACAAATATTGGGATTTTGGATTCTAAACAAAGGTTTGTAGTAAGGGCATCCAATTTAGGGGGTGCAATGATAAAATTCTTGTGAGAGAGCTCCCAACCCTTAGAACAAGGGCTTTACGCATCATAAATACACTGGGGCAGAGTTATCATGCACCGCTTCCCATTATTTACGATTTTCATCGTAACCACAAATTTATATAGCGATTTGGAAGAGCTTGGCTTATGCTCGTTATTGCTTGGGCCGTTCCCTTGGGGTGAGTACTTTTTTCCCACCAAGGTAGGCCCTCTAAAGGTGAAAAAAAGTGAGTAAGTAAATTCGTAGTTTGATCAATCCTTGTTTGTGTGAACGAGGAGAGAACACGCGCGATGCCTTTTCTCACACTAGCAAGATTTGTTCAATTTTAAAAGCCTAAATTTGAAATGTGGAGGCAATATTTTAGACAACCTAATACCACCAAAATACTTTTGATTCTCAAGATCGACATGAAGTGCAAGAGAAGTGAATACGCCTTTGAATGATATTAGTTTGTAAAACAAATTACAAAAAAAGAAAGACACATGCTCATTTTAGACCTCAAAAATAGTAAATGGGTTCTTTTTATAGCACCAAATTTGAGTGTTTGAAGTTGTTTGTTCAATTATTAAGACCCAAAATCAAATCTAGTGAGTTTCTAATATTCTTTTTAACCCTTTGTGAAAAAGAAAGCTTTTGTATGTTCTTTTTAAAACCCAAAAAGAAGTGAGTTGTCCTAAAACAGAGAACAACTATAGGAATGAAATCCCTGGGTTATTACGATAAGCATTTAAAAATGTTTTTTTCAAGTTCAATGCCCACTTTTCCAACTTAAAATCTTCGTTTTATACGATCCCCATGTGAGAGCAACCATTGTTGATGCCAACCTGCAAACATCGTTAGTAGTTTCAGATATGTCTTTGACAATGTATAAGGTATTTACAAAATAGAAAGATACAAATCAATCCCCCTGAATTTTAAATTTATGCAAATAAAGGTGTATGCATTAAAACAGAGAGCATATGCGCTAAAATAGAGAGCATATACACTAAAATATCCTGTATATGTGCTGAAAAAGGAGGTAAATGCACTGAAACAAGAGGTAAATGTGTTGGAACAGGAGGTAAATGTGCTTATCTGGGCTAGGGATGTGCTATAATAGGGATTTGATGCACCAAAAATTGCCACCAATGCGTTGAAACGGACAGTGGATGTGCTATATATCAAAATTCATGAATGGACCTGTTGACGAAACTTTACAAGAAAAATATTAAAAATGGGGCTAGGCCCCACGGTGGGCACCAAAATGTGAATGCTTTAGCCTAGTCCTATTCAAACATGGAAAAACAAAAAAACATTAGTCCTCAAACAAGTTTAAACTAAACATTCCCTATAAAATTCATTCAACCATAAGAACAAGAAAACAACATAAAATATCAAATAAAAGCTATTGAAATCTCATTCGAATGCTCAAACCAGCATCCCATAGGGGAATTGGTGCTTCTTTGAAGTGGAAAGAAGCCCTTTCCCAATTCCTTGATAAGCTTGATGATGATTGATTGATCCTTGATGAAAATGCCAATAAACCAGCTATGGATGATGATTCTAAGGATGACTTTTGGATGGTATGTGCAGGATCATGGTATGCCAAAAAGTGGCAATGGAGAAAAAATTATGTGTTTCATCGACTCAAAAATGCAAAAAATGTCGAGTTGACTTTATGTGGCTTGGGTGTCAGTACACACTACCGAAGCAAAGCCAAAACCTAGATTTCCATATTGGATATCTGATTTGGATCAGATATCTGATCCAAATTAGATATCCGATTTGCGACACACATATATATTTCATTTCAGCCTGATTAAAACTCATTTCACATTTGTTTAACCGTGGGCGCATAGTGAAAACTTCATTCCACAAATCAGATATCCGATTTTGCGTAAATCCATCTTCAAAAGGTTAGATTCTTGGTTTTTCTTTGCTCTAATCAAATTTTCAATTAGATTTGTGTAATTTTAGTTAATTTTTTATAGATTTTTTTCAAAATAGGGTTTTTGATAGATTATTTATGAAAAAATTGAGTTTAGTATGGATTTTGATGAAAATTGAATGTTTGTAATGGATTTTGATTTAAAAATAGTGTTTTTATGTATTTGGATTAAAAATTAGAGAATTTTATAGATTTTTGTTAAAAACTAGGGTTTTTGTTGGATTTTTTAAAAAAACTAGGGTATTTTTATAATATTTTCATTTATATTGTCTAATTTTAATTAGAATAATTTGTTTTTAACTTTAATTAGGCATTATGGCTGCTGACAATGAAAATGCACAAATGCCAAACGCTCCACCACCTCCACGGCCATCAATTGAAGAATTAATTTGTGAAAAATTGAAACAATTAAGGGGCATTTTTGAAGTTTATACGAGAGTCCCTCGATTATCTAAGATGTCAAACACAATGAAAGAAATAATTAAAAACATAGAAACCCTCTCCTCGCAACATAATTCCTTTCATTCGTGGCGAGAAGACATGAGAGAATATTATGCATGTGGATTGTCCTATGATGATGTGAAAGATCTTGAAATAACCAAAGCCCAAATAGCCTCTTTATTTATTAACCCCTGCACTAGTTTACCAATTAATGTTAATAAAACAAAACTTTCTATAAAATGGTGCACCTATAGAGACATTGTAGAAAAATTTTGGGATCGTTGGTGTATGGTTTTTTTGAAACCACCTAACAACAATTGTGATATACCATTTTACTTTATAAAAAATTATATGCTGAGTTTGTGTTAGGGTATGATGTTAATTACTTTAAACCCCTTCCTGTGGCATTGGTGGAGGTGGGCACCCCAGATAGACTGTGGACAGCTAGGAGTAATACTCCCACCCATATGTTCCCTCCTCCCTTCCTCTCTCACACCTTCAAGATACCATCCGTGATATTATGTAGGATGTGGCCACACGCATTCATCCATACCATTCACTCTTTGAGTGGTCTTTGCTCTCAGATGCTTCTCAGAGTAGCCTCACCCACATTCCTCGGTGATACAGATGGCTCAAGTGTTAAGCTGCAACATCCCTCAAGTAGGGTCCACATATTTGTGTACCACATACTTGCTCCATGTGCCACCAAATATGCTTGGGTCCTCTTGTACAGCCTGCCGAGCATCCCCTAGACACTTCCGATTATGACTTCCATGATGTGGACATTATAGATCAGACGCAGGGGAGTGGAGCACACTGTACAGAGTCCTCTCCTGCTAGAGAGGGGGACATTGGAATAGTGACACAAGTAAAATTTAAGTTGTGAATTCATAACTTGCATTTGTTTTTAAATGAATATTAATAAGAGATAGTATAATGTACTAATATTTATTTACATGGTCTATTTAACAGTTGATGTCCGAGGAGGAGCTGACACAAGTGATGGATAGCACCCTGAGGGCCATTTCATTTGGCCTCGACACACACACATTATATATTTTTGCACTCACTCATTTACATTTATTTATTATATACTTTCTTGTCATTTGAATTGTAATTAATGAAATTATATAATAACTTATATGTTTATCTTATTTTCCTCTTGTAGGAAATACCTAGTGCAAGTGAGGTGCAACCTTGTCTAGGTTATGGAAGTGCAATGTTGGATAAGGGGAAGGTAATTGAACTCAAATTTGATTGAATTATGAATTTTAAGACCTTATATTGATTATACATACATTGACATAGATTGGTAGTTTCATATGTATTTGTCATTTTTATGTGTAGGGAGTTATGAGCTATACGTCCTTGTTGACAAGTGCCACAATACCCGAAGCAGTATGTATTGGAACACTTGAAGGAGTAGGTGTTGAAGCACCTCAGGGAGGAGGTGT